>CAHIKZ030005380.1:4442500-4485000 GCA_903632075.3 Acanthosepion pharaonis
AACACATGTCCTTGTCGTTGACGTAAGAAGTATTCATTTTTTTTTCAGAATGGATAATGTAGAGATTTGTAATCAATAGATAAATATTCCCTTCCTTTTCATTTAACTTTCAATTTTTCACTTTTTATACTTAATTTCTTAAAATTCTTTTCTGCATACAAAATAAAACACTTTTATTGTTTTCTCTATCAGTGGTAGACGATGGTAGTAGCGGCCGCAGTGGCGAAAATACCACAAGCTGAAAAATATTTCGAATTGAAATAAGACCAAAAGACGCATTACGAAATTTCACTTCGTCAAATTAAATTTTGGTCAATTAATCCTAAATTAATTAATAAGTGAGCGAATTAGTTTTTTTTTTTAATATTATATTAGCTTAAAGCAACAGGAATCGTGTATCTTAAAATTAGCCGGTCGGCTTCAATCTTCTGAAGAAAGATCTGTGTCCTTGTATCGAGTTCAATGTCGAAAGGGCAAGGACATATTCACTTATTTTTTGTTTGTTATATGAACATTGAGAGGAATTTCCCGTCCTCTCAGCATTTCAGTTGGAGCTATCTGGCAGAACTGATATCTACGAACATATTATGCTTGCTTCATAGCAAGTTGGTTCGAAGTCGATATTGTGGCTGTATTGTCAGTGCTGGGTTGAATGAACGGAGTCAAGTGACTTGGCAATTTGTTCGTTCACAACATCTATGAGTTGAATGGAGGCTACGTGTCTGTTGCAGTCGTTAACCCTAAGTGTTCGAGATACACACCAAGAATAATATTTTTAATTTAACTGCGTACTTTTTAATAAACATTCAGTGTCTCAAACAAAACATTACTAAATCTCTACATACAAAAACCCAGACAAAACAGACACACAGATAAATATAATGATTTTCCAAGCATAGCTTAGATGTGGCACAAGGCCGAAATTAGGGGTGTACCCAGTGAGGATCGAACTCACTACTCAGTTGTAATTGTTCTAGCGAGACAAACTTGCTAAACATTACGTCAGCTCGAGGTGACCTGCACATATAAATATATATATATATGCACTCTTCTGTCGTTTTCGACGTATGACGTTCTTAAAACCGAACCGTCAAACTACACAGAGATATGATATGATGAGAGTGGTGAAGTTCTTCGGAGAACCAGCCGCTTATTCGGAATAACTAATTGCAGAGAACAGGTGAACTGAGTATGTCACATGATCTGCAAACAACTCTCCTCAGATTTTCAATTCAGACATTTCCTTCTCCTGGACTGGTTGCAAAGCATGGGTATAGGGCCTAATCTGCCATGCTATGTACACAGAGGTAGAGGGAAAAGAGATAAATTAATACCTTTCCCAGGCTTATTTACACGTAAGTGAATATGGAGTTCACTGGAATCATATATATATATATATATATATATATATATATATATATATATATATATGTTTATAAACTTCAATCTTATATGAATCTCGTACATTTTAATGGCTCTGGCGTATTTAATTAAAGAAATTTTTTTATGTTTAACGTTGTTATTTATAGATACAAGTATTTAGCATAAAAAAAAATGTTTTTAATAAATAAATTGTTGACCTTGTCCATTTATTTAACATATGACGTCATTTGTTTACATTCGATACGCCAGAGCAGTTATGAATGTACGAGATTCATGGAAGATTGAAGTTTATAAACAGTAAATTCGACCTTGTCTACCGTAAGGTTCTTTGTATGAGCGGTCAAGGCACGTCAGCGTATATGACGATTCCATATATATATATATATATATATATATATATTGAACAATAAATTTTTTTTTTTTAAATATTAAAATCTTCAGACACACCAGTGTTGTATATTAATATTCCTTCGTTTTTTTTTATTATTTAATTCCTCAACAGTTTGGCCATCATCAGGAGAATAATAATTTTCTGCTTGCTGGTAGCAGTGAACTACAGAAATGAATGTTTTGATGGAGAAAATGAACTTTTGTCTGTAGTTTTCATTTTTTAAAAGATTTTTTTTAACATGATTTTTGGTCAGCTTTTTTCTTGGTCAAACAGTCTCTTTTAAGTTGTTATTTAAGATAAGAGCTGGATGGATTCATGGTGCTCTGAATTCCCTTGGTCAGTTTGATAGTTTTATTGGTTCCTGGAAAGTGGGTGTGTCTCTGTTAAGTGTGTGTGTTATCATTTGGCTTATTAGGGAGTGAGTGAGTATTATGTGTGTATGTGTGTATATTCGTGTGGGTGTGTGTATAAGTGTGAGGCCTCAACACCTCCGTAAGCATGTCTGTCTTGTGTGGGTAAGAAATGTGGGTAGGTTTTGATTTGTAGGGTTATATATTAATCCTATCTATATTGTTAAATTTGTGTTATAATATATATATATATATATATATATATATATATACATATATACACAGAACAATAACACACACTCTACTAAGCTGATAATTGAATCATCCTTGATAATGGCTAAAGGTATAGCCGAAAGCGCTCGGAAACACAGAACATTCGGACAGTTCTTACACACTCTTTGTCCAGAAAAGAAAGCTCTTGTCAGAACACAAGAAAAATTAAATAAAAAGCTCAACCGTAGTACCTTGTCTGTCGTTTTTAATGAAACATGCATAAAGGAAGGATTGCTGCCTAAATATACAAATATATATATATATATATATATATATATATATATATATATATAGCCGCGTGGTGAGAATGTTGTAGGGGGTGGATCCCAGCGTGCGGCACATTTGGAAAGTGCCCGAAAACCATACGACGTGTTGACTGAAGCCTTGTGTGTGAAACTGGGTAGACGTTACATAGCTGTACTAGTACCAAGTGACCAAGTGTTTGAATATCTTGTTCAGATTCACGCTAGATAACACACTCTTTCCCAGAGACTGTAATTAAGGTCCGCTCAATGTAATTGCAGTATAATCCACAGGTGCGATCTGTGGGTGTTGAAGAAACGCAGACATACTTTAGCGAGTGTCTTCAATAGAGTCCGACTAGTCGCCCTGGTAGACGGGTATCCTCAAATTGTGGGCAGCCATACACACACACACACACACACACACACACACACACACACACATATATATATATATATATATATATATATATATATATATATATATATATATATATATATATATATATATATATACATATGTAAGCAAATATATGGATATAGATCCGACAGTATAAAGAAAAATATACAGAAAAAACACAAGAAAGGATTTATTGTTCCATCGTTCTGATATTTTGAAATCATTTTTGATTTGCTTTGTAACGTGGAGGACTTCAAGCTTGCATGAAGATATGAGAACCTATTGATCTCTGCGTATTCATATCAACGGAAGGGATTTCTTGAACTGTTTATATAAAATAGTTCAATCGACTTTTTTAATATTTTAATATTTGGAAATCATCTTCGAATACGTTTTCACAACATCGCCCACGTGACGACAACGTGATCATATTTAAACGGAACGCTGATCTTATATAAAAAATTCAGTTATCTGTTTGGATTAGTTGTGCTCTTATGTCCATCGTCTTTTTATGTTGAATTTTATATGTTCTAATCTTAATTATGTTTAATGAAAATGTCCTGAAGATGGTCTAAAATTGACCGAAACGTCCGACGTTGACTTTATATTAACATTAATACAGCATAATTGCATATTAAGATTTTTGTTTGTTTTTTCTGTATATTTTTCTTATATATATATATATATATATATATATATATATATATATATATATATATGATACTAATTGACAGTTGGTAGGGATTATTCCAAAGAGCACATTAATCCATAGTGAAGTCAACATAATTAACAGAGCAATATAATAATAAGTAAAGAAAATCCTTAAAAATCCATTTCAGTTATAATTTATTTCATTATTTAAATATTCGTCTCTACAGATTGAAGTTTTTTTTTTAGAAATGAAATCAGTTTGTCCAAACAATAGGAAGAGTCCATTTTCCTTCTGCCAATATCTATAAATAATGGACTATTCCGTTTTAATCCTGTGGGAAGAGAGGAAAACACAATTTGGTTTCAGTAAGAAAAAGAAAGAAAGAGTTGGATTTGATTATACTGTTGTGTGTTTAACGTCCGCTGCTATGAAATTAAAACTCTTTTCAAAAGCAAATCTCAAATATTTAAAGTTACAAGGTAATTACCAAAGGTATTTCATAGTCGAAGAAAGGAGACTATTCAAATAAGAAAAAGCTGACTATATATATATATATATATATATATATATATATATATATATATATATAGGTTAAGTCAAAAATCATCCCAAAACAACTTCCACGGACTCCTTCGAAAAAGAAGGTTAGTCTCTCTTACACGCAAGGTTTGGCAAGTATATATATAGATACATTAACTCTGAAGGAGAAAATGTATTGAAATTCGCTACTTTCAGGAACCCAGTAACCTTTATATCTGGATCATTTGTATCTGGATCATCCAATAAAATCAAAACAAAAGAGATAAAAAGATAAATCAGAAAGACTAAATTAATCAAGATACATCTGGTGTCAAAATGCTGCGAATGCTTGTATCTGCAACGTTTAAGGCTGTCAGTGTTTTTAACTTTAACGTTCAATGCTCAGAGTCTTTGTATCTTTAACGTTTAATGCTGAAAGCGTTTGTATCTTTAATTTTTAATGTTGACAGAGTTTCTTTCTTTAATGTTTAATGCTGAGAATCTTTGTATCTTTAAACTTTAATGCTGAAAGTGTTTGTATCGAACGTTTAAAGCTGTAAACGTTTATATCTTTAATGTTTAATGCTGAGAGAGTTTCTTTAATGTTTAAGGCTGAGAGTCTTTGTATCTTAAACGTTTAATGTCGAGAGCGATTGTATCTTTAACGCTTAATGCTGATAGTCTTTGTATCTTTAACCTTTAATGTTGAGAGTCTTTGTATCTTTAGCATTTAATGATGACTCTTTGTATATTTAACGTTTAATGCTGGAAATTTATGTATCCTTGACGCTTAATGATGAGATTCTTTGTATCTTCAACGTTTAATGCTCTGAGCCTTTGTATCTTCAACGTTTAATGCTCTGAGCCTTTGTATCTTCAACGTTTAATGCTCTGAGCCTTTGTATCTTCAACGTTTAATGCTCTGAGCCTTTGTATCTTCAACGTTTAATGCTCTGAGCCTTTGTATCTTCAACGTTTAATACTGAAAATCTTTGTATCTTCAACGTTCTGATGTAATCGTCCTTTGTTGCATTTTCTTTCCAACATCCACTTTATATATGACTGATTTCATCAATAAAACCGGTATTTGTCTGTAGGCTTTCCTTTCGGAACGAAACGCATCATTTTTGTTTTTTTCCAATTTTGTCATTATTTTAACCAACCTTTTTCTAATATTAAAATTGATTTACAAACACCGAATTTCGTTCTTTATCTTTTCTTTTCCCTTTTTTTTGGGTGTTCTCGAAACAAGAAATGCAATCTCTTCAATGGTGTGAATATTTTATGTGTTCAAAAATAAATAAATAACGCTTTTAAATATGAAGGCCATAAAGAAATTGAACTGTTTATTTGATCGTAGAAGTAATCATCATTTGCCCGCCATCCTGTTTTGAGACAGAGAGAGACCAACCAAAATCCGAGAATGGTATGGTAACTAAACCTAAAACTAAAATTAATATACCAATTTACTTTTCGGTCCAAAGGAATTAGAAAAAAAATATATCGGAATATCAAAATATCCCTGCAAACGGAGAAACTACTTACATAAAAATATTACTTAAAAACAAAAAAGTATTCAAATATCAAATTCCTCGAATAAATATGGAACGTCAAATACTCTAAAAAAAGAAGGAAAAAAGAACGTGAAGGAACGAACTTTTATAATAACACTGCAAACAATTTAAACTTTGCTTCGATGAAAAAATAAAAAATAAACACCTTTCCAGAATGTGATAAACTTTTCTGAAAATTATAAACACTTCAACAAAATGTCAGAGGTCCTTACTAAATACAGACATATAAAAATTCCCACTATACTACTTAGAAGTACATCACAACTCAAAAGACAAAATACTATCTTATAAAGTAAATTTAATTTTCTATATTTAAATTATCATAATTTAGAAGTGACGAAAGTGCACAAAATTAATAAATCTAAAGATAAAACAATAAATAAAAAAATAAACAAACCCACAGTCAGAAATATAAATAACGGAAAACACCGGTTTAAATAAAAGAACTCGGGAGGTCCTCTCCTGCGAGCGAAAAATATTGACCCCTGGTCTGAAACCTGCTTCACGCTTGACAATGTCAGTCAACATAAAGTGGTGTTTTCTATGCCAATACTATCTATATTCATAATGGTTTTATGTCCGCAATACAGAATTATCTAACAGAAATATATAAAATTTTGAAATTCTATCTATCTATCTATCTATCTATCTATCTATCTATCTATCTATCTATCTATCTAAGAAGACATTGAATCAACACCCTGCGCCGGTTGTCTGTTTCATACTTAAACGCAATCTTCAGGCCATGTTACTGCAGGTGAAGCTAAAGCCAGAATGTCAGTAATTGGCCGGAGTAACTCCTGGGCGGGGCATTCTGAGAGTGATTTGTCTGGATTTTAAGTTTATGTAAAAAACAGCACAAATTCAACAGAGGGTCACAAGAATACTGAAGCGTCCCATAAGAAGGTTTCCGACCGGCAAAACCACCCGGAGAGGGACGTTGAGCCAACGTGCGACATGCGTTCCCGTGACATCAGTCCTCTTACTTTACTAAAACGAATACTAAAAGTAAATGACCCTTTTTGTGGTTACCGTTTTATCTAGTAGCGTGAGGATCCCGATACGACACGTTTTTACGAACCTGAAATCACTTCGAAAGACGATTAGTGATGAAAGTGCCCATTAATTTCTGTTTTGCTGTGTCCTTTGCCGAATTTATTCAGAGGCTCACGTCAGAGGTTAAAAATATTAGCGAAACGCTGGGGACGCACAAATGTCTCAGTCAGATACAGATACGAGACAGAATAAATAATGGGTTTAGGAAATGGGTCGGGGAGATTGAACGTTATTTTATACTCGTAGACTCCTCAGAGGACCAAAAGCTGAGGACGGTTCTTCAAAAAACATGGGGTGCTATAGGAAGATTCACCCAACGGCTGATATCGAAGAGGAACTTGGGAGGAACTAAAGTAGGCACTTGCAGAGTACCGTGAAGAGTCAATAGACCCTCATATATGTTTTAGGCAAATATTAGACAGGGGAGAAATGAGGAAATAATATCTTATATGGATAGGTTATTGGAATTAGCGAAGAGGGCTTACATAGGAGCAGACTGTGGGGATCAGATTATAGCAACGTAGCTTAAGACTTTTTTGCCGAATTTATTCAGAGCCTCGAATTTATTTAGAGCCTTGAGGTTAAAAATATTAGGTACTCAGTGAGGACACACAAATACCTCAGTGAGATACAGACTTTTGATAGAAGAAACAATGGGTTTAGGAAATGTGTAGGAACAATGTAGCGTTATTTTATACTCATCGATTACTCAGAGGAGCAAAGGTTGAGGACGGTTCTGCAAGGAGGTGCTATAGGAAGATACACCCAACGGCTGATATCGAACAGCCCAAAGATAACTTAGGAGGAACTAACTTAGGCGCTTGCAGAGTACCGTGAAGAGTCAATAGACCCTCATATATGTTTTAGGCAACTGTCTAATATTAGACAGGGAAGAAATGAGGAAATAATATCTTATATGGATAGGTTATTAGAATTAGTGGATGTGCTTTACGTGGGAACAGACTGTAAGGATCGAAGCTAAAGAATTTTTTCATGAAGGGGTTAGATAATGTAGATAGGGTGGAGGTCTTCAAAGAACAACGGGAGATACTAGAGGCAGCGTATCAAAAGTCAATAGCAGAGAATAAGTTGAGACATAGGGTTGGATTGGACTTATGTAGAAAACACGTACACGAACCCATTGTCACACAAGGAGAAGGTACAATGTAGAACCTAATCCCAGGGTTAGGGTGGAATACCAAGGAAAGAAGATATGTTCCACTCGATATATACGATATAAGTAAATATAGCCAGGTAGAAATTGATAGATGAACTTAGGAAGTAGTTAAGCGAGACAGAAGTATAGTTATCTCCTCGAAATGCGGTGATGAAGGTCATATTAGACGGAGTTGCAAATGATTGGGGAAAGAAATGACTGGGATATGTAGTCAAAAATATGTTCTTAGGAATAGGCTGGGTAGACATTCTTACAGGGCACTGGTAGATACGGGAGTAAAATTATCAGTCATACATAGAAGAGTTTACAGCATGCTACAAACAAAACTCGGAATAATAAAGAGCGAGGTACGTCTACAAACGGAAAACGATTCGCCTCTACAGATAAATGATCAGGAACAGTTAGAAGCTAAGATAGGCAGCCTGCTCACAATGCATAGTTTTTACGATATAAGAAACTTAAATAGGAATATAATATTGGGACGGGGCTGGCTACAGCAAAATGGGGCTAGAATTTATTTCTATTTGGGAGCACTACGTCAATGAAAAGAGCATATAGAATTAAAGGAAGACAGGCACATTTTGTCCATAGCTAGGATTGTTCGTCGTTTAACACCAAAGACCCACACGTTTATAAAAAAAAATCGGACTGATAAGTTAACGAACTGTTATAAGGTTGAACAATTACAATAGTTCGTTGATAATTGTTATGGTCCGGTTCCTTGTACCTCGGGTGATAGTCCAAGATAGAACCAATAAAGAAGAACTCGAACATAGATATGGAATAACACAGATATATTACAAACAGGAATATATACAGAGAAGTAGAAAGTGTTAGTACGAACAATCAGGTTTAGCAGTAATTGTCTGAACGCGACTCTGTTTCGGACTGCCTCTGACTCGACTGACTCGCTCGGTCTGACTGACTGACGGACTCCTGACGGACCTCACTCCAGACTTCAGGCTGAACGGTATTTAATCACCACCCACGAGGGCATCATGTGGCACAAGGCCAGTTTAACGTGGGATCTCCGAGCCCGTGGGCTCGGCCAAAAATATGCCTTTTGAACCCGTATAAACGGTTTACCTCCCCGAAAGAGACTCCGCCCTTCGGCGTAGCCTCGTTCGGGTTCCTCTCAACCCGAAGGCAGAGAGTCAATCGATCAGCCGGTCAGCCGGTCGCCCGACTTCGGACTGAACTCCCTGCTTCCTCTTGAGGCGCAGTATTTATTATGTATGGAATAGTCTATTATGTTATTATGGGTAAGGTCCCATGACCGTAATCTATGTGGCATTCCGGTAGCGAGGGCAGTAGGGGTGATGGGCAGAATACGAACCAGACAATTACTTTAAGACGAGGGTGCTTAATCAGATAGAGAGTATAAATATCATCCCCCCGCTTAGTAGAAAAACAAGATAACGTCGAAGAGGGAGAATTAGGACAGACGAACGTGCCAGAAAAAATTAGGTTACCGATACATAAGATGCTAAAGAAAAATAAGGTTTATATGCTACGAATTACAAAGATTTAGATAGGTCAGATACGGTGAAAATGTATATTAACACCGACGGACACGTGTCTATCAAAAAGCAACCATATCGCACCCCCGCGAACACAAAGGAAACTAGTAGATGAGGATTTAGAGGAAAATTTAGAGGTAGGGATTTTAGATAGATCTAGAAGTTCTTGGTATTTCCCATTGGTGCTTGTAGAGATGAAAGATGGAAGTAAGAGATTCTGTGTAGATTTTACGGCCTTAAATAGAATCCCTAAGAGCATTACACAACCACTTCCCTCCCAGTAATTAGCATCTTTAGCCACAGCTAAGTACTTTTTAAAATTAGACTTAAAATACAGATAGTGGAAGTTAGGGCGACACGAATAAGAGAAAGAATCTGTTGTGTTCTCTGTAGTCCCGGGATCCTCACACTACTAAAAATGGTATCAACGAAAAGGGACATTTACTTTTGGTATTCGCTTTATTAAGCGTGACAGCTAGGATTTTAAACGCCTTAGAGAGACTTGGGTGATCTTAGCCGGTCGTAAGCCTGGATGTGGGAGGCCTATCGATGCTTCGGAATTCTTGAGGCACTCGTTTGAATTTTCACCGTTTTGGACATATATTCAAATCCCAGAAAAAGGTAATTCATCATTGTCATAATGCTCTGGCACGAGGCACTCCAGCCAATCTATGACCATGTTGGACCTGGCCGTCGCATTCTGTGACACCACCACTCTTTTCTTTTTCAAAATACATAGTAATATGTATTTTAAATGATTGTGAAGTGGGTGTTGGTATTCTCAGTATACACTGATGTCGATTTCTCGAGTTGGGTTATTTCAAGCAACTTACCCTATTCTTTATGACATCTGTTGCAGAAGCACAAAACGCAGTTGTTCAAAGCCGCACATGTCGGAGACGTTAGATGTGTAGTGTGGAGGGAGAATTTAGAAGAAAACGGAAATCCAATCCTAAACAGGAAACAAGTGTTGCGGTCTGTGTCATCTCAGGATCCACGCAATAAGAAATAAGACGGAATCAATGAAAATGGTCATTTACTTTTGGTATTCGTTTTATTAAGAGTGGCAGCTTGGATACTAAAAGGCCATTGGAGGACCGACGTCACAGGGACGCATGTCGTACGTTGGCTCAGCATCACTCCGCGGGTGGAATTAGCCGGCCGCAAACCTGAGTGTGGGAGGCATATCGACGCTTCAGATCTCTTGAGAAACTCTTTTGGATTCGCGCCGTTTTTGGACTAATATTGAAAACGCCAACAAACACAATCCATCTCTGCCACAATGTCCTGCACACGAGGAACTCCGGCCAATATCTGGCCATTCTGGCCTTGCCTTACGCATTATGTAACATTAACTCCTTTATTTTATTTTAAAAATACATAGTAATATGCATTTGAAATAATTGCCAAGTGTAACTTGTATCTTATTCGTCAATCTTTCTCGATGCCTCCAGAACCAGCGCCATATACACAAGGCAAAAGAAATATTATACAGGTTAAGAGAACATACATTCAGACATATGCTATAACAGCAAATAAACTTTTGCAGAATTGTACAACAACATAAAATACGACAGTTATCCTTCCATCAACAACACATAAACGCTTGAGGCATATGGGAGGCATAACAACGCTTCAGAAATCTTGTGGTTTTCTGTTGAATTCGCACCGTTTTGGACTGATATTCACAACCCAAACAAGGCAATCCATCACTGTCAGTATACCCTGCCCACGAGGCACTCTAGCCAATTGCTGACCATCCTGGCCCTGGTGACATTAACTCCACTTTTGCTTTTTGAAAATACATAGTAATATGTATTTTACATCGTTGACAAGTGTGACTTGTAGCTTATTCGTCCCCATCTCGCTATGCCTCCAGAACTAGCGCCATATGCGCAAGTCAAAAGAAATATTATACAGGATAAGAGAACATACATTCAAACATATTGGTATAACAGTAAACTTTTACAGAATTGTACAACAATATAAAATATGGCACTTATCCTTCCATCAACAACGCATAAACACATGAGTCGTAAACACCCCCCCCGGATTCTACTGGGTGCGAGTATCCTCATTATCCACCAAAGTCGATTTCTCGAGTTGGGTCATTTCATGCAACTTATTCTCATGACGTATTATTTGTTATGACAACTGTTGCTGGAACACACAATTCAATTTTTCAAAGCTGCACTTGTGGCTGTCACATTTTTCTTCTCTATTTTTTTTGTTTGTTCTGTCTGCAAAGGTGCACAGTTATTTGGAAATGTCTTTCTGTTTGCTCTTCGTCAAACCCATAGTATTATTCATTCAGTTTTTTTTAATAAGAAATTCTTCACAGTTAATAAGTACGCGTGTGCGCTTGCTCCTTTGTTTTTTTTGTGTGTGTGTGTGTGTGTGTGTGTGTGTGTGCGCGCGCGCGCGATCTGGTTGGGGGTACCCGCTGTCCACCATGTCCACACCATTTATTTTTTAAGGTCTACTGCTTTTATCTCTTACAACTAATTGGCCCAATTATGCTTAAATGGCAGAATGTAGTTTCGTTTAAAGTATTTCTGTGAGCGCGTTAACTTATTTTTAGCCTTATTTTTTTTTCTTCTCTTTTCGTCTATACTGCACGTGACCTTCCTTCCTTCCAACCCAGTTCTCACGCTTTCTATATATATATATATATATATATATATTTATATATGCTTTCTCGAGTCTCCAGTCGAATTCGACGATTGAGGGTCAAGCAGATCAGTTTCTAGGAAATCGACAGCCCAACAACAGCACATGAGATTTGATTATAGTGGTGATGGTTTCTTGCAGGGCCATCCACACTTTTTGAAGGGCTGAATTCAGAGACCTGGTGCACTAAGTGCCACAGGGTCCCCAAACGACCCTCCCCAGGTTTTGAATTCAGAGTTAATCCTTCTCCTAGACCACTTGCTATTCAAGGCTATATAACCTAGTCTGTCCTGCTATTTACCCATAGCTGAGGGGAGAAGAAGAGGATTCACACCTTTCCTAGGGGTATTAGCACGTAAGTGAATGTAATGGATTCGATTGGAATTTGAACTTGGCTCTCCGATTCCTCAATCCAAGCCACTATGCACAACTCCACCGTGCCTCCAATATATATATATTCCCCATTTTCTCCCTCCTTTCTTTTCCCTAAATACTACGGAGGTGAAGGGTCGGCTGAATCAGAGTTGCTGTGATTATCATACACCTCTAACTGTGGAGATTGACTACGTTTCTTTGCCCTAGTTCTAAGTCTATACCAACTATTGCTTCTGCTACTACGATGGCCTCGTCAGAATTCTCATCCATCGTGTTGTCACCCTGATACCTATCAAAATTCTGCTCCATTTTTGTCGCACATACCTCCATATCCTTATTTCTCTTTCTATCCCTTCCATTACTTTAGGCCGCATCATTTTCTTTTGCTCTCCTTTGAAGCAATATGACGTTCCATCATCGGAATATCTCCTCTCCTCTCCTCCTTCTTGCCGAGCTTCGCAATACTGCTCTCTTGGTAACTCTGGCCACTCTGTTGCAGCTATTGTTATTTTGTTCCAATTCGATATTAAACAAGAACCGCCTATCCACAAGACCTTTTTCCGTTACCAGAATGCTAACTGGAATTAACTGTGTAATTTTCTCCGTGACCCCCCTCCCTATACTGGCAACTCCCAATTGAAATTTTACGCCATTGAGATTTCTTCTTAGCTCAAAGCCGGCATGGACGCTTTCATTCATTCTCGAAAATACCAGTCAATCCTCTCCATAGTTCACCCCAGCATGGTCCGCCGCTACAGCACATAGAAACCACTATTTTCGGCTATACCAGCGTCATGGCTCTCGTGAAAAAAAAGGCGCCTATTCGTTGCTGCTCGCAATAGATTTAAATGAGTCCTCGAAGAAAAAAATCTCTGTTTAGCGAGAGAATGAGTCTGCGCATAGTCTCTGAGAACTTTGCCTCTCGCGATTACTGGCGGCTGTGTAATAAATGTAAGATCACTCTTTCTACCCTCTTCAATCAATGTGTTATCATCCTCTGCTGATAAAGCTGAATGTTTTGACGGAGAATTGTCCTAAAACTCTCCTCTTGACTCATCCGGAATATCCCTGTCTAACTTCCCACTTAGAACTGATTCTCTGTTGATTGATAGGCAAATAACACCTTCCCCGCTGTCATCTCTAACCTTGATCCTCACAAAGCATGTGGTCCGGATGGTATCCCTGTAATAGTCATCAAGAAGTGTGCCCAGGAACTGGCTCCTGTTCTCTCAAAACTGTGTGATAAATGGCTCGCTGTCTCCTGCTTTCCTGCCAAGTCATCATCTGTTGTTCAAGTTTTTAAGAACACTGTTGAGCCACCCGACCCTTACAGCTATCAGTCTATTAGCCTTCTGATTCTTATTGAGAAAACTGTAGAGTTCCTAGTCAATACTGAATTGGTGCATTATCTCTCATCGCAGGGCCTTTTCTCGGACTAACAATATGGTTTTCGTTTCTCCAGGTTAACTGCTGACTTACTGTCAATATTTGCGGAATAAATTTATCATGCACTAGATAAAAGCGGTGAAGCCCTAATTATTGCATTGGACATCTCGAAATCCTTTGACAGAGTTTGGAATTCAGGTCTTTTCCACAATTAGAAAAATTACGGTTCATTTTTCTTTTAATGATTTAGTCAAGTTGGGAAATGAAAGTTATCCTGAACGGCCACTCGTCTGGATCATTTCCTACTATCGCAGGTGTCCCCCAGATCTTCTTCATTTGTCCTACTTTATTCCTTATTTTCCTTAATGACCATCTTGATGACATCAGCTCTTAACTTGGTATCTACGCTGACTATACAACAATTTATTCCTGCTTCGAGAGCAAGGCTGATCAGCCTAACACCGTCAAAATGGCAGCCGATGTCTAAAACAACCTCAACTTCAAAGTTAACTAGGGCAAAAGTTGTGAATTTTAAATAATTTAATTTTACAAAACTTAAATTCTCTCCATTAATCGCCTGAGAGATCCCTCGCTATCTTCCATCACAGTTCGGCTGATGCTAACCTCCAGGAAACTGACTGGTCGCGCCTTCTCGGGATAATGTTCTCTGCAGATATGCAGTGGCAAAACTATATTGAATCCATTGCTAGGTCAGCTGCTAAGAAAGTTGGTACACTATTTCGGGCGAGACAATTTTTCTCTCCAGAATCTATCTTAAATATCTATGTCTACTATTCGTTCATGCGTAGAATATTGCTGCCACATATGATACGGTGCCCTTGCTATTTACGGTGTGCTCCTTGATAAAATCCAAAGAAAAATCTGCAATATTACTGATCCTCATCTGGCAGATCGGCTTCAGTCACTTCCCACCGCCGTCAAGTTGCCTCTCTGTGTCTTTTCTATAAATGCTTTTATGGTAATTGTTCGAATGAGCTCTTCGTTATAGTACCTGAAAATTTTTGAATTTAATCGCATCACTAGACTGGCGTCAAGATCTCATCAATTTACAGTTAAACTGGCTGGAGTTAGCCCTAAATACTATGCTAAGTATCTCTTTTCTTGTACTACTCGTTTGTGGAACTCCCTTCCGGCTCCAATCTTTTGAGCCAACATTATTCTGCAAAAATTTAAATGCAATGCCAATCGCTATCTCGTGTCCACCTCATTACTCTCTTATCTTTCTGCTCATCATTTATGTTTCTGTTCTTAATTCTTCTGTTTTAGTGACATTACTGCCTTTTTTTTTGGTAGGGGGTGATTCTGATTATATATATATAATTATCCCATGATAATTTTTGATAAAATATCATGCGTCGTCCTTTGCTATTTTCTACTTTACCGTTGCTTTGTGTGTGGTAGAACGATGTCGTCACGTGGTGTATATTTTAACCTTGTAGCGTCTCTTTCATAAACTTATTAACATTCTCTGTACCGTTATCTGTTGCTAAATGAAAAAGGCCGCTAAATCTAGGGAATGTTTCATCGACTAATAATTTTAAGCTTTCTTATCTGGCATAGCAAATGCCTCAGGCCAGCTTGACTACATATCAATGAAGGTTACAATGTACTGGTTTCTTGATAGGGAATGTGGGTAAGGTCCGGAAATATCTAAAGGTATCTCAGCGAAAGGAAAGGTCGACATATCGTACTCCTGCATATAGTGCAAACTATACACTACCCTACAAACTCCACAACATCTCGAAACAGACATGGCCATAAATATTTTAGTTTGTTCGCTTGGAACATCTTCTCCGTTCCAATGTGGCTATTATCAACATGCCACTGCACGAGGATACTCTTCCTAAAATGTGATCGGATGTAAAGCCCAACTATCGGTCTATCCTCTGGCTGAGATAAATAATACACAACAGAATATATTTTTGTTTTCTAACTAACAGGCCTTACCCTTTTGAATTCAACCCTTGAGTTCTAAAATATTTCTATCTGCCTCCTACTCCCTAGATATGTCTATATCCGATAATGTGGGTTTTGCAGAGGTGTAAATCTCTGTAAGTATCAAACTTTCGGGGCTCGAAGGTATTTAAATTAATAGCGCTAACTTCATATGTTCTATCGTCTACGTCGAATTCCGATTTTAAATTATCTCTAGGCGCATCTATCGACCGTGGCAGTAAGTCTACGCACACGTTATCCCTACCTTGTAATCTCTTTTTTGTACAGTGGTAGCCAGCTATACTCAAAGCCCGTAACTGGATATTTGAATGGGAGAATTCAAAAGATATTGCAATGGGTTAAGATCTATGCACATAGTGAAAATCGCACTATTTGAGTAGTGGTGACGTTTTGCAAGGCACAGTGGATGGCATACGGCTTCTTTTTCAATCTTCATCATAATCATCGTTCGACCTCCCTGTGGTTGGTCGGATTTGCATTGACATTCCCTTTCCACACTGTTCGATCCTGTATTGCTTTCTCCTGATCCCCAAAGCCCAGCCCTGAGTCCCGAGGTATTGGGCATGTGAAAGTCAATTTTCGTAAGACACTTCCAGAAGGGTGCCATAGGAGTAAGGATGAGACGATTTTCTCGTCCTCTCGATGGCAATGACCGGCGAACTTGTATCCCTTACTCTCTTTCTCTCTTTCTTTTATTGCTTCATATCTCTTCATCATCATCCTCGTCATGCTTCGGCCTCACTATAGTAGGTCGGAACAATCCATTTCCATACTGTTCGGTCCAGTATTGCTGTCCCCAGATCCCCAATATCTAACCCTGAGTCCCGAACTATGCAGTCTAGGAAAGTCAATTTCCGTGTGAACACACTTCTAGAAGGAGGCCAGAGGGACGATTTTTTTGTTTGCTCGGTGGCAGTTCCCGGCAAACTGTAAACGTTTTTTTTTTTCAATAACTGACCACCTCCTCTGCGGATCACACATTTTTTTGAGACAGGAAGTATACAGGTTTTTCCATTTCAGCAGGAACGTTGTTTCTGGCACTTTCTCCATTTTCTTTGAGATATGCTTTTTTTTCTTTGGTTTTTCTTCTTTACAATCGACACTGTTCTTTTATTTGTTTTTTCTTCTTCTTCGGTTTGTGATTTTTGCTGCCTGATTCTCCAGAAAACTTGTTAGGGTTTAGAATATTCTTTGAAAAACTGATATTTTATACATTCCTATCTTTGGAATTTTTTTTTCTTTTTTTTTGTGAGATTTTGTAGTTTTCAAAGTTTGAAACACTTCATATCTTCCTTTTTTTTCTCAATGAACTCGGATCATCTATCGTTATGATAAATTGCAGAACAAACTAGATACTGTTACAATTGTATTCACTAAAAAGAAAAAGAAAAATGTCAATAAACACTTCTATGGGTTTGTCAAAGAAAAAACGGAATGACATTTCCAAATACCCATGCACATTTGAACATGTAACAGCCAAAAATTCAGATTTGAACAATTGCATTTTGTGTTCCTGCAACATGCATCATAAGGAATAACACGCCACTGGAATAATTTGCATAAAATAACCCAACTCGAGAAATCGACTTTGATGGATACTGAGAATAGCAACAGCTGGCCGTGTTCATAATTAACGGTATTTTGAAATTTACTACATATATATACTTCCAGCAGCGCTGATACCATCTACAAACCGATTATTATTGTGATAAAAAGAAACAATTGTACAATTGTTACATTCATTATGTGGTCTAATGGATATCAGCTCCGAGTGAATAATCGGAGAGTCGAGTTTGAATTCCAGTCGGGTTCGTTACATTCACGCGGGAATAACTTTGAGAAAGCTATGGATCCATTTTTTCTCCGCCAAGTTATAGGATAAACAGTAGGGCAGACTGGGTCCTATAACCTTGGTTGGCAACCAGTCTACTGCAGAAAGGAACGGCGAGCTACTGCAGAAAAAATCTTCTGTCTAATCTGTCATGAATCGATTCAGACATTGTCGTCCAAGTGTGTATCACGTTTGGCACTTAGTTGACTAAAGTCCAGAGAAGAAGACACTTGTAGGTACACAAACAAAGAAAAATCTATTTTCTCGTTCTGGCTAAACGAGGGATGTAACAAAGTGAAATCGTTGTCTAAATATACAATATATGTGCGTGTGTTTCTATGCATGTTTCTATATATTTAGAGATTCTTGATAAAATCTGAAGAAAAGTCTGCGATTTTACTGGTACTGGCATGGCATCTCGGATTCAGTCACTTTCCACCGCTGTAAGTTAGCTTCCCTGTGCCTTTTCTATAAATACTTTCATGGTAATTGTTCTGATGAACTTTCCTCTATGGTATTTTTATCCCCACCTCCCATACAAATTGCACATATGGGAAGTCGTTAGGACTACATAGAGTCTACATATAGTAAGAATGGTAAGTAAGAACGTGTTGTTTTGGTGTAAGGGATCGTGTCCAGGTAAGTTTAAAATAAGAAATTGAAGACCAGCCTTCTCCTATCCCACTTCTGAACTTGTGCTGCATTTTTGTATTTTTAAAAATAAATAAATATTATTTTCCGCTATGGTACCAAGACTTTATGAATTTAAACGGAGTACTAGATTGGCGGTTAGGTCTCATCATTTTAAAGATAGGAATGATTAGGTGTAATTGCAAGTTCTATGCTAAAAGTTTCTTCTATCGCTCTTCTCGCTTATGAAACTCTTTTCCGGTTTCTTGCTTCCCAGTCAACTTTGATCTTCAAAAATTTAAATAAAATAACAATCGTTATCTTCTGTCTTATTAATCATAATTCTTTTATTGTCCTCTCTCCTTAATAATAAGTTTTTTCTCACATTCTCTTACACTCTTAGTGGCTTATTGCCTTGCTTGTTGTGAAATGATTAAAAATATGTATGTGAGAGCATATGCGATTTCTGTGTGTGCAGGTGTTATGTATAATTCACTGAGATTAAGTTGTTTGGTAAAAGGTTACAATATTCAAAAACCTTGTACAAGACTACACCAATTCATTGACCACACGGAATTGCATGAGATATAGTTCTACAGGCTTTGTATAAATATGTCATATTTCGACCATCCACATGTTTCAAAAGATGTGACACTAATTATTTTCTTATTAATAATATAGTTTCAAGCGATCTTCCCCTCTTGCTTTTAAAGTGTTTGCATTATTGTTCGTTGGCACACATGTGTCGTGCGTGTCAGGAAATTTATCCATTGTATGGTATGAGCTACGAATTTACAGGTTTTCATCTCGTCAATGCGAGCCTGTGTGAATGTCCGAAGGCATCAACATGTCAGTATTTACCATAAGTAGCTATGCCAGTTTGCTTTCTGTTGTTGAGACCCCATGACATAGTTATTCACAAGACCTGAATGCTCATCATTAACTTAGATCAGGCCACTCCTAAGCCTGAATATCTAAGAAGCGCCAGGTGACTGAGAACAAGATATAATCTTTTTTCTAAATTCGCTTAAGTCAAAATGTGTCTGGATGTCACAAAGTTACATCAGTGAAAGAAAACAGCGCCTTTCTTTGCATAGTGCATTTACTCTCCGCATTTGATATGTATTATGAAAAAATGTGTTTAAATCATTAAATATGCGTAACAAAATTTAAATCATAACTAATAAATATCTGTTCTCTATTATCTATTTTTAATTTAAATTTTAAAAAAACTACCATGAATAAGGAATGTTTCTATTAATAAAGATTTTTATTAATTCTTTCTGTTTGTACAGAAATAAGTTATGTTTGCTTTGTCAAAATTAGAACGTAAGTTAGCTGAAAATATCTCTGTGTTTTTACATTTTAGGAAAATGTGAAGTTAATCTTGACTTCAAAAATACTTTTTCTTCAGAAGTGGACTTAAAATAAAATCTTTTAAAATTATCGAAATTTTCATAGAATTCTATAATGTTAATTCTGGCAACGTTAGTTAAGATTTTATTTCAGGCAGCGTTCGTTGTAACTATTGTTGCTGTCTGACATTTCAGTAACTACAAATTAGTCGAGTGGAGCTCATAAAAATTACGGGATTGTCTAAATAAGTAAAATTAAGATCGATTTACTTACATTTGTTATTATTATTATTATTATTATTATTATTAATGTTTTTCCCAAACGTTACTCTCATGGTACAGACTATATAACTATGCCTAGAGTAGGAAATTCAATTGCACTTAACATAATAACGGGAACTTTAGAGAATAGATGACTTTCTGAAAATTTAGTTCATATGGGCATTTTATAAGGATAAATGAACTTACAACATACTTTTTATAGCCTTACGACGGGTGTTCGTTTAGTACAAAGACATATTCAACGGAAACGATCAGTTTATCTTTTAAAATTGTACCCATGTTCATCTTAGAAAGATATTCTTCAATAAAACCACCTTCGGTCTCGTGGATGATCTTGAATCATATCCAGGTCACGTGATTTTCTTAAATGGTGACCATGACATCTAAGACGATATCCTTCGATGACATTAATATTGTTGTGCTGATAGTTGTTAGAAGTCATACATTGGGTATGACACGATAGTGAAAATACATAGCCAAGCACACTCGAGATCACGTAAGGCATTTGGGAGGAAGCAGAGTTAATTCTAGTGGCCATTCGGTCAAACCATCAAGTAGGTGTTAACCACCATTTCAATTCTAGAGGTAATATTGACGCCAAAGGCATGTAGCAATAAGTAAGGACGCGTGTTACAACTGGTGTTACTGAATAACAGGACAACTATCCAAGACAACTTGAGGCCACCAATGTGGGTAGCAACGTTAGTTAAGATCTTATTTCAGGTAGCGTTCGTTGTAACTATTGTTGCTGTTTGACATTTCAGTAACTACAAATTAGTCGAGTGGAGCTCATAAAAATTACGAAATTGTCTAAATAAGTAAAATGATCCATTTACTTACATTTATTATTATTATTATTATTATTATTATTACAAATTTTATTAATGTTTTTCCCAAGTATTATTCTCATGGTACAGACTATGTAACTATGTGCGCAGTAGGAAATTCAATTGCACTTAAAATAATAACGAGAAGACCTTTAGAGAATAGATGTCTTTCTAAAAATTTAGTTCATATAGGCATTTTATAGGGATAAATGAACTTACAACATACTTTTTATGTCCTTACGGCGAGTGTTCGTTTAGTACAAAGACATATTCAACGGAAACGATCAGTTTATCTTTTAAAATCTGTGGAGTCCGCGTTGAGCCATCTGCTATTTTTCCTGTTGATTTTTGTTGAGTCCTTTTAGATATCAGTTAATTCAACGAGCGCAGAGTATATTTTTATATATCAAATTGCATGGTTGCCAACATGAGGAACATAACAAGTTACCAAGTACGAATTGGTGACACCAAAAGATTGGATTCGGAGGTGCCAGCATTTTTCACAAAAAAAACCTTGGACTAATGATTAGTAGTCATTCCAACAATCCAACCAGAGAAATACGAACATTGAAACATCTAAGAATTGTTTTAATAGACTACAAATATGTTATCAAACATCTTGAAATAACGAAAGTGGCCTTCCAAGTGCTAAGCAAAGTATTAAGAAACCGGAAAGTCTTTTTAAAAACAAAGAAAACCGTACTGAAGTGTTGTACAATACCAGTACATTTGTATGGCAGTGGATAATTGACAAACTTTCTCACGGAAGAAGGGATTTATTATAATTCTAATGTGATTTCACAGAATACAATGGACTGAGTAACAAGAAAATTTTAGGGAAATTTGAAAAAAAAAATCTACATAGAATCCTTAAGACCATTGAAATTTCTAGGACACACACTGAGGGCTTCGGGAACTTGATACCCACAAAACATACTGAAGCTTGAGAGACAGATGAAAACACGAGCAACTTTCCAAGCAATCTTCTGAAAATAGATGGATAACAGAGCTGGGAGAGGAAGTTGTGGAGAGGCATGATCACCCACATCTCAAAGGGACACGGCATATAGAAGAAGAAGAAAAAGATGAAGAAGAATATTAAATAGGAAGCTTTGATGTGTTGTAACCTGGAAAAGTTTACTGAATGAGAAATAAGCAAAACTGAGGTTAAAAAGTAGGTAAACCACTGCTAGTGGTGGACTCCTTAGACAGCCTATTACCCCCCACCCCCCACACTTACAATAGTGTCCAACGTATTTATGAGGATTGGGACACGCCCATTAGTGTTCATGGGTACGGTATGTAACACCGTGTTAATACTTTCAGTAGGTTTGAAAAAACAAAATGCAAAAAAATTGTCGAATGTCACTGCATATTAAGTTGAGTCATCGACTAACCCACGAAACATCACACACGCACAAACACCCACCCACACCCTGCATATATACTATGGCAGGGATAACTAGATATTTCTAGATTTGACCATAAGTACTATGTTAGCAGTTTTATTCTCACGAAACACTCTCTTCTGGGACTCTCTTCCTTTCTTACTCGCCAGTAAACTTTGAACTTCAAAAATTTAAATGCAATGTCAATCACTATTTTCTGTCTTAATTTCTGCTTTTTTATTGTTCTCTCTCCTTAATAAAATTTTCCTTTTTCTTATATCCCGTCGCATTCAGTAACCCCTTTGTCTATTAGAGGCTTTATTACCTTGTCTGGGGTGAAAATATTAATAAAACAACATTAGATAGAATTTTTTTTGTAATATATTTCTTTTCTAACTGCATAAAAATTATTTATACATAAAAAAATCGTTGTTACTGAGAAATATTTAGCAGTACAAAAAGAAGAAGAAAATCATAACACATGATGTAATATAAACCCTGAAACTGACAATGGTACGGTTTAATCTTCTTCCATTGTTTGCCAGTATGAAAAGGTTGCCTGAGGCGTCAACGTTGATGCAACTAACAGGAACCGCCAATAGAAAAAGAATTGAAAAGCCAAGCTGAGGCCGTCGATCTTTAAAATATATCCTTGGGACTTTTTTAGTGATTACGTCAAGTTTGAACAGAATTTCAAACTTCAAGTTCAAAGAGTAAGTCCGTGAGAATTATACTGATTCTGATAACAAACGGATATTCTTTTTTTATCTCAATTATGAATTTCAGAATCAAAGTACTTAGAAATAGAAGGATTTCTTTAAAAAGAAAGAAAAAAGTACTAAACTGTTACATGATATCTGTCCTCCTATATGGCAGTGAATGCTGGACAATCTTTTCAAAGATAAGGAAGAGACTTGAAACTGCATAAATATGGTCCTACTGTAGGATGCTGAGGATAAATGGACCGAAAATATGAGCATTGACAAGGTTTTAGAGAAAATAAAAAAAAGGAAGCTAATACTTAACACCAGGAAGAAATAGTTGAGATTTATAGTACATAATGAGGAATGAAGGCTTGGGAAATTTGATACGCACAGAGCAGATTAAAGGCAAGAATGGCATAGAAAAACAGCGCAGTAAATGGATAGAAGAAGAGGGTTTAGGAGAAATATCAAAAAGACACATTTTATTAAAAGCTACAAGAGTTACGAAGTTGTGGAGAGCCATGATCGCCTACTTCCTGAGGAGACATGACACATAAAGAAGAATTTTGATATCCTGTGAGGAAAAACTGCTTGGGAAGTTCCATTACACATTTTGAAGGGTTCCCATATCTGAGAAATGTGATTGTCTTCCCAAATTTTATGTCAAGTTTTTGGGAAGAAATCACAGAGATTTGAAGAATTCCGTTTAGTTCTGAATATATATTTTCCGTCAGGTATATAAATAGCAGTGTCAGGCTACTGAGTGCAATGATTATTGAGTGATTATTGATTGATTAATGCGTGGAACTATCCAGTCGAATTAGTGTGAATTATTGACTATCAATGATTTGGGTTTTGATTAAGGATTTACCGAACATTAATCCGAGCCGCGCTACTAACAAGTTATTTCCTGAAATGGTTAATTATCTTTAGTTGACATTTATATCTTTGTTCTTGTTAAGTATTTATTTGCGATTATAATTACATACTGTTTTATCTTAACATTGAAGTCTTGAGTTATACTTTATTATTGACGGCCATCGTATGTCACAAAATAAGCCAGATACATTTCGACTTAAAAATACTCTGTGTTTTCAATCGTAAAAAACAAATTAATCATTGAAAAATCGTTACCAAATTGGATAGTCATAAATCTCAAATGGCACTTGTGAAAAGCACGTATAAAGTTTTTGAAAAGTTTTATCCTTCTTTAAAAGCAATCAAATATATGAATACTGAGTCATAATTAAAGCGTCACAATATTTTTTAATAATTTCACCCCAAGCAAGCTAATAAACCCACGAGAACACAATGGGGTCATTGAATGTGAAAAATTATGGGAAAAAGTAAAACCTTATTAAGGAGAAAGAAAAATAAATAAAAGAACATAAATTAAGAAGATAATGATTTACATTGCACTTCAATTTCTGAAGATTAAAATTAACTGGAAGAGAGATTCAAATGGGAGATAGGAAATAGAAATTGTTTTCAGCATAGATCTTGCAGTTACATCTAATATTTCATCTGTAAAAAGACGAGACCTAGATTCAAATCTAGTACTGAACTTAAATTCATAAATTCGAAATATCATAGTAGAAAAGACATCTGAATAATTACCATGAAAATAAATTATAGAAAAGGCAGAGGGAAGCTACGTGACGGTTTTGGGAAAGTGACTAAGGTCGAGATGCCAGGTCAGGACTGATAACATTGCTACGGATTCTCCTTTGTATTTTATCGAGAATCTTTAAATCCATAGCAGAAGAGACCTGACCAGATGTAACAGAATAAATCAACTCATAGATGAAAATTATCTAGCAAGACAAAATAAACAAAATTTTCTAGCAGGAGAAGTAGCAACTGATTCAATATAATCTGTCCATATCATGTCAAAAAGGAAAACGTCCACCCGAGAAAGCGCAATGAGTCATTACCATGGAAGTTATCGTCATCCTTTCTGTCAGACGGCAAAAAAGTCTTTTCTCTGAGACAATTAAAAGACAGCGGTTTCGGTTGGGGGAGGGCGTTAAAAGTCAGAGGATTTTTATTTAGATCGGAGTAAACAATTGTGTCATCAGAATAGATACCGATTTGAGAATTGATGGCATTGGAAAGTTCATGGATGAAAATTAGAAAACAAAGATAAAACCATGGAGGACGCCTGCAAAAAAGAGAAGAGTAGCCGTTCAAAACAACTTTCATTTCGCGATTTGATGAGAAGAATTTGATCAAAATTACGATAATAAATTCAAATCCTGAAGAAGGCTAGCGTTAAACGCTGACTAGCAGCAGCAGCCCGTTAGTTGCCATTCTTATCTAACTCTTGATAGACTATTTCAGAAATAACTTTTAACAGTTGATTTAGAGAAGCCATATTGATTGTATGAAATACAAACCCTGGGAGATAAGATTCTTAACTACTTCGGTGTTGATTAAAGCCTCTAGGAGTTTGCCAAAAAACAAGTAGAACGCTAATAGACCATTAATTACAAGGATCAGACGGTTCTTAATAATTTGATATTTAAATATTGTAAAATACTGTATATTATAATTAATATATTCTTTTTATATAATATATACGAATAATACATAATAATAATTATGTGAAGAAAAATAAATAAATATCTATTATAATTAATATAATAAGTATTAAATAACTTAAATTTGTTCGGCAAAAACATGCGAAATCATGGCTGTCCACAACTTCCTATTCGTTGTAGGTCTTAGAAATTCTACTCTATTTATTATCTTTTGCAGTCCTGAATATTTTAGAAGCTCATTAGATAGGTTGGCGAATTTTAAATAGTATTTACATAAAAAATATACAATATAATAATTTATTGATTGATTCAAGAATATTTCAAAAATTGTATGGAATAAAATAGGGAATTTTTTAAAAATGTAACTTCCACTTAACAAAATAACGGTGGATAGACGAGGTCATACAGTTAGGATCTTGAAAACTGAAGGCGCGTGAACATAAGACATGTGGTACAGACACATATAAGACAACTTCTACATCTAAAGTACATTGCCAGTGAACTGAAGACATTTTAGAAGACACAAATACTCAAAAAAATTAGGAAGAAAATTGATATATATATATATATATATATATACAGGGTGCGAGTGGTATTTGAGGACATATTGTTTTAAGTTCACTACACACTCAAATCATTTATAATATTATTTTTTTTTATTTCCGATAACCCAGTCAGAGGAAGATGTTAACCCAAGAAATGAAAAGACAATTAGTCATTGTTGCTTTAGCTGCAAAATATAGTGATTTAAAAATCAGTAACTTTTTACATGTTGCCGGTTCATTTGTTCATTAAGTTCAGTTGGATCTAGAGGGATGTGATGACAATGTTTCCCCTGTAGCAAAAAGAAAAAAGAAAGTATTCACAGCGGTCTGATAACCGTGAGAACACCAGAATCTATACGGAATATTCAGAACATCATCGATGAGAATCCCGGAAGATTAATGAGTTCCATCGCCAAAGAACTGCAGGTATCAGTGTGGACTATCAGAACTGTGGTACATCAGGACATTCGATATAAGTAATATGTAATGAGGAAAGGCCAATTCATATCGGTGAAGACACAGGGAAACCGTCTCATGCGTTCAAAATGGTTGCTGAACAAAGTGAAAAATCCCCACGAACATGGCATGCTTTGGTTTTTCTCTGACGACAAAACCTTTGTCCAAGTAATAGACGGAATGACAGGTGGCAATGTGCATCTCCTTCTGAAGTACCCGGCTACTGTGATGGTTTTAGGAGCTGTGAGCAGTGAAGGTCATATCATGCCACCTTACATTTTCCCACAAGGTCTTAGGGTCAATGCTGCTGGATACATTAATGTTCTTAAAACGGTTGTTAAGCCCTGGATAAATAAAGTATGCAATGGAAGCCATTGTCACCCAGAATTGGTTATCAGAGAATTTTTACGATCATATGACCCCCGCCCAATATGTAACCTCCTAACTCGGAAGATTTAAATCCTATGGACAATTACGTGTGGAACCTCGCTGAAAGGGAGATTAATCGACATCCTCATTG
The DNA here is from genome assembly GCA_903632075.3 of Acanthosepion pharaonis. Lineage (NCBI taxonomy): Eukaryota > Metazoa > Mollusca > Cephalopoda > Sepiida > Sepiidae > Acanthosepion > Acanthosepion pharaonis. Next base: position 4,469,524 of record CAHIKZ030005380.1, read on the forward strand.
TATCATAGCTGCACTGAATGCCGCCATTTGTCCAGGGGATGTCCAAAATGAATAGGGACCGCTTAATTGCAGCTTGTGGACGGTTTCGAGCCCGAATAGAAGCAGTCATTGAAGCCAGACATTGTTTCATAAAATAATTAGATAAAGAAGTATCATGAAGGGTATTTGTGTCAATTTGAATTAAATATATACATTGTCTGCTAAGATATTGCTGCTGATTTAACATACTAAAAATGTTCTCAAATAGCGCTCGCACCCTGCATAAAGTTAAAATATAAAAACTAAGAGTGAAAAAAAGAAATAGGCATAGAGATACACACATACACACACACACACACACACACACACACACACACATATATATATATATATATATATATATATATATATATATATATATATATATATGCATGTTTCATTAAAACGACAGACAAGGTACTACAGTTGAGCTTTTTATTTAATTTTTCTTGTGTTCTGACAAGAGCTTTCTTTTCTGGACAAAAGTGTGTAAGAACTGTCCGAATGTTCTGTGTTTCCGAGCGCTTTCGGCTATACCTTTAGCCATTATCAAGGATGGTTCAATTATCAGCTTAGTAGAGTGTGTGTTCTATGTATGTTCAGTGTGTGGTAGTGATGTTTAGTTTCGAATACGGTTAGCACATTGTGGCTTTGTTCATAATTGATATTGTTAAGTTGGCTTTTTCTTTTTTATTATTAGAGCTTCCATTATTTTTTAGTCTTTTTTTTGCAAGTGGATGCAGTTAATATATTAGTGTTTTCTACTAGTATGTTCCTAATAGTGTCAGGTAAATCTGAGTGTGTGTTTAAATGTGTTCTGATGGAACTGTGATCAGATAGGTGTAATGTAAGACGTCTGGATAATCATGTGGTTGTGTAGCCGATGTAATTATTTATGAGTCCGGTTTGGTGAGGAACGCATTTCTTAAAGAACATTTGAACTCATAGATAATGTTAGTTCTTTGTAATTTTGACTTCGTTGGTGTAGTTGTTATTTTTGAGGATAATATTGGCCGTCTTAAATTTTTTATAATAGATAATATGCGTTTGATTTTTAAAAAAAGAGTATATTTCTTTATAATATGTCTTAGAGCAGATTCTTATAAAAAATATACTACTAATAACCCGGATAAAAAATCAAACTTAATTTTACAATAAAAATTTAAGAACAAACAACAACATTTAAATCGTATTCGGACAATTACGTAAACATCACTACCACACACTGATATTTCTTTATACTTAAGTCTTATAATTGAACCATCCTTGATACTGGCTAAAGGTATAAACTCAAAGCGCTAATCTAAACACAGAACAATTCGGACAGTTCTTAACACACAACTTTGTCCAGAAAAGAAAGCTCTTGTCAGAACACAAGAAAAAATTAAATAAAAAGCTTTGTCAACTGTAGTCCTTGTCTGTCGTTTTAAAATGTCGTTTTATGCATAAAGGAAGGATTGCTGCCTAATTATACAAATATATATATATATATATATATATATATATATATATATATATATATATATATATATAAGCTCAAACACTAATATTCAATGGTTATAATTTATTACATTGTAATCGTAATTATTACTCTGTCCTGGACATTGTTCTACATGGATTCTATCCTCTTGGAAAATTATATATATATATATATATATATATATATATATATGTATATTGACCACTAATTTTATCTATATATGTATATATATATATATATGTGTCTATGTGAGTGTGAGTGCGTGTATATATGTATATATATACACGCACATATAAAAGTATATTCTCATATATATGTCTCTCTCTCTATATATAAGACATATATGCACACATATAAAAGTATCGCATATGCATATATATATATATATATATATATATATATATATATATAAAGACATATACATGCGCGTACACATATATACGCATATGTATACACAAGCATATATGCACACACACTCATATATATATATATATATATATATATATATATATATATATATATATATATATATATATGAGAGTGTGTGCATATATTACTGCTCTACTCTTGGTATTGAGCCCTCTTTTGTATTAATGGTGTGAACGTTAGAATTTACATTATTCTTCTTCTTCTTATATCTGGATATATTTACATACACGATCACACGCTCATACACACATACACACACTCATTTATAAATATATATATATATATATATATATATATATATATATATATATATATATATACACACACACACATATATAGGCGTATATACGCATACATATACGCTCATAATCACAAACATATATACGCACATATATACATACGCACACACACATATATGTACACCCATATAGATATGTTTATATAAATATATATTCATGCAGATATTCGCTCATATGTTTATGCACATATACGCACACATATATATGAACATCTGCGCTGCGCACACACACATATATATATATATATATATATATATATATATATATATATAAATAACTAGACTCGTTTCGAAAAACCCTCGAATTTTTTATTTGTTAATCAAATCAATTTCGAGGGAAAAAAAAGGTTTTTAAAAAAGAAAGAGCTACAAACATGAACTTCTGCCGACAAAAAAAATCCACAGATGCAGGTCTGAAGCCCAAACAAAAACCCAGATACGAGTAACAACTAACTAACAAAAGAGCTCAATACAATCGTAGAGCAGACCTAGATACACCTAGTGAGCCAGACAAACCTACCTAGGTTTCACCTAAACGGATCGTCAGGGAAAGCTTTCCTGACCATCCGTTTTAAGGTGAAACCTAGGTAGGTTTGTCTGGCTAACTAGGTGTATCTATATATATATATATATATATATATATATATATATATATATACAATTGAAATGTTAAGATGTAACCGTAGTTCTAGTTGTGTTCTAACAGTTTCCTCTCTCGCACTTCTCGTTTTGGGAACACCCTTCTGGATTCTTGCTTTCTTGTCAACTTTGAATTTCAAATATTTAAAGTCAATATCAATCGTTATATTCTGTCTTCTTAATCCCTATTTTTTTTTATTGTTCTCTTTCCTTAATAATATGTTCTTTTTCCTACTCTCCCTCTCTCTGTAACCTCCCAGTAGCTTTATTGCCTTGCTTGCGTTGAAATGTTCAGATATATATATATATATATATATATATATATATATATATTATAAATTATAAATTTAGGGACCACACTTTACTAAGTTCATTAAATGTCTAATTTTGTACAATTGGATAAATAAATTCACCTATTCCTTTTATAAAAAATTCAAACACATTTTTCTACAAGCATTATAAATTTATTTGCATAAGCTTTGGATATTTTGTTCCAAGCTGAAATTTACAAATATTTCAACTCCAATCCTTGGTAGAAGTTCATTTCCATTGAGATTAATGTGCGATTGAAATTAATTTTCAGAAACCTTTAAAATGCCAAGTAATAAACAGTTTTGAAAAAATAGCTCAATTGCGAAGTCATTATATGAAACGCTATTCCGAACATCAGAATGCTAAGAAGTTACAGATAACGAAAAATGGGTTGCAATATTGCCTGCAATGGCATACAAATGTTCAGAGAATAAAGTTCGTTTACATTTAAATTATTGCATAATTGCATGCAAACATATAAAAAATTCTTTTAAGACATGAAACTTAATTCATTTTTTTTAATTTAGAGGAAAACATCAGTGTAGTCCCTAACTTTTGTTCGGTAGTATATATATATATATATATATATATATATATATGTATTAATTTAAATAAAAATAGACCACTTTAAGGGTCCATTGAAATAATTTATTTCACCAGAGAATTTTATTTTTCTCTGGATCTTCAGACTTCACTTTCAAAAGGTGAAACAAAAATGAATTTAAAATTTACACTTTTGACGGTCAGTGTTAAGCTTATATAAGTTGATATAGAGGGTAGTGAGGAATGGTATGAGAGACATAGTCGAGTTTATATATATATATATATATATATATATATATATATATATATATATATAGTGAACTCAGCAATTTTCAAGCTGCTTGTCTGAATTATCTTCAAGAAGTGAGAGCAAGATCTAAAAGGTGAGCCAATCTAACTGTGACCTCATTTCAGAATCCTCGCACTTGCTCCATATGTGGCCTACATTGTAAATCACTAGTGGATCTTAAATGCCACTTAAGATTATCGAACAAACTTTCATTACTGAATCAATTGGTTGTCAGATCCTCATACATCGAAACCGACAGGAGAGTCCATTAGATATATATATATATATATATATATATATATATATATATATATATATATATATATATATTAAACACACACACACACATATATATATATATATATATATATTTAGACATAAACACATGCACGCACGCACACGCACACACAGTTATATATATGATGTGGGATAAGTGATTAAACTTAGAGGTAGATAATAACAATCTGTGATTGATAAATAAGTAAGGATGAAACAAAATAAGGTTGTTGCGAATGGAATATAATAAAATGTTAGCCATACGTGAGTAGAGGTAAAGACAGATCTAGCAAGATCGAGTGATATCGAAGATTTATCTGCCTATTTATCTATCTTGGTATCTAAAAAAATATCCTTTAATATCTTTTTTACTTTTTGGAAGACCGCTGAACAGTTAATGCGTGATTGTTCGATGGTTATACAAAAGCTCCTAACGAAAGCGGATTTGCAAATCATTCTTGAGAGATCTTGACATTTCTCTGAACTCAGATATCGATTCAGTGCCCAGATGTTTATCTGGTCATCATTTCCTTCACCGAGTTCTCGTTCGGTCACCGAAGTCAAATCGAACCTGGTCAGTACATAGATGGCGTTATTTAAGGCTTGAAAATTAGGTTTAGATTTTTAAGAATATTTTTCCTTTTTAATTTACTGATACAAGTTCAAACTTGTAGTTCCAATGAATGATTTATTTACGTTTTTATGGAAATATTTCGACCAACAGTTGCTAGTCTTGGTCACTGGTAAGTTTGAGTAAAAACAGTGCAAAGAAACTAGAAACGCTTAAGAATTCAAATCAAGGAAAGTTGATGACTACAACATAAGAGCAAGTTGTAGCGTAAAAGAAAAAAAGTTTTTTTACTCTATAAATTGCCATTTTTTGTCATATATTTTTCTTTGGAGCAGAGATGTCCAGACAGGATGGAGTTGTGCTGCATCTATCCTATTGCAGGCATTTTTTGTAGTTACTAATTGAGGAGTGACCAAGAACAACAATTTTTTCTTTTAATGGTGCAACTACCAACGAAGACAAACATCCTAACTTTGATACAAGTTCTCCTAATTACCGAACAGTAAATAAATATAACGTAAATGAATATAACGGACACGGCTGGAATTAAAACTCTGCTCCCTGATTTCCAATTCAAGTTTAAAACATCTAGTATTTAACTATCCTGGGTATGACGATAAACTACATCCAACAGCAAGGCCTCTGATCAGGACGTCTTGAGGACTGTGGAACGACTTCTTAGTTGCTGGTGCTCTTAAGTCCACCCTGACCTGAGGTGGTAGCACCAGTTGAGTTCCGAAACTCGGGTCAAAACGCTGTGAATGTGTAAAAAAAGGTTTTTAATACCAGCAATACATTATTGTAAAACATTATTACCATCAATACAATTTTGAAGAAAAATATATTACCAGCAATACATGTTTGAAAAAAAATTGCAGCAATATTGTTTTGAAAAAAACATTACTCGCAATAAAAATCTTTTTGGCATTAAAGAAATCATTGTGGTTGATATAATGGAAACCAAACCAAGCCAAACCAAACCTACCAAAAATTATAAACCAAATGAAAATGTCAAAATCAATTTGACTACAAACCGTATATTTGAAAAGAATACATCAATGAAAGCAGACTCTCAACAACAACCCCCTCTATAAAAGTATATCAATGAAATTGGATCTAGAAAATGTTTCCTTACAAAGAATATATATTCTATTCATACGAACATATTGTAAAAAAATGTTGTTGGCATTAAATAACCCATTGAGGTTGATATTCCGTAAAGCAAAAGAAACCCAACCAAGTATTCAAGGATTGGTGTTGATTAACTTCGGTGATCGTAGGAGAAACAGTGTTTCCCGTGGTATGACCTAATCCTTACCACAGTGAATGGGCGAGATGCGATCATAATGCGGAGAATAGTCAAAGTGGTATAGTATTTTCGAGAATAGTTTAGTGTCGTATGAATGAGAATGTGTGAGGTTGGATCGTATTATTGGGCGATATTGGATCTTACTAAGATGTGGATTCCTACCTTTCACAAGAATATAAGCGATTAAGTGAATCTAACGAATCCAACGGGAATTGGAACTCGGCTCAATTCGGAGCCATTACCCATTACATCACCCGCACTTCCAAGCTTACAGCCCCTGATATTCCCAAGTGGTCACCCATCTAGGTACCGACCAGAATCGACATTGCTTAACTTCGTTGACCATAATGTGTTTCAACGTAATGGGGCCGTAAGATTTACTAAGAGATCGGAAGATGGGATAAATAACGTGTATTCTTAACTAGGTATGCTTTTCTTTTAAATTCGTCTTTGAGATTACGTTTAAGGGCAGCAGGAATTTACGTCATTAACAGGTAAGACATCGAAGCGAAATGACGCAATATTTCGTCATCCGCATTTAATATATTATTTAATATATGCAGGTGAACTTATTTAATTAATGTTGTGTTGTGAGAGAATTCTATTTTCAAAAATATGTTTTCTAAATAATAAAGAAGACTTAAGGAAAAAAACCCAGAAATGACATAAAGAGGAAGGGAGGTTTGGAAAATCTGATACTCACAAGACATGTCAAAATTAAACAGGGTGGGGGCAATGGGTCACCTGACGAGCTTGTGTGAATGGATGGCCTAAGTGTGGCTAGAATTGATCGATTTCTTTTTTGCGGCATATCTGTAATTTAAACCCGAAATATATTTAGGATTGTTGGACGTCGCTTACAGAGCGTTGTTTTCTCAAGTACTCTTCCATTTTAGTACTGAACGGGTTCGAAACTGCTTAACTTCGGTGTTTTTAGCATTATTTGACAGAAAAGAATCGCAGTGGCTAAGAGGGGCGTTAAAAACACAAACTTTACTAAAAGATACAAAGGATTGCATGTCGATTATGTATTTTTTCTAATTCGTTAGAATGAATGAAATATATATGTATGGAAGGCTGAAGTATTTATCAGCTGGATTGATAATTGGAAACTTATGTGGAGTGATAAAAAGGCTTAATTTCAGAAGTTTAAAAAGCACAGAAAAATGTCATTTATATTTTTGTGAGCACGGTACATTTAAAACAAGAAATATGAAAACATTGAAACGAAAAAAAATATTTAAAGATTTCCCAAACCATAAAACAAAAAGTTTCTCAAGATATCAGCTGAAACTTAGTCATCGAATTACTAAAGGTAAAAAGAAATCTTCTCTGTTCAGCATTGATGGAGTTCAAATCATTTATGTTGTCTTGCTCTGATTGGTTTTCCATTCTACAGTCTCTTTCCCACAGTCGCAAAGTTGTAAGCCTATAGCAATTTCTAGAACAAAAGCCCAGTTAAGCTTTATTTAATAGTTCCACCTATTCAGGCCTTTATTGCTATGGCACAACACGCTACATTCACGGAGTCAAATCACTCTTATATCCTCCATGTATGAAATATAGGAAGGAACTTACACACGGCATTTACTCTATCTCCCGACGGAGATGAGATGTGACACAAGGTTTTTATTCACCTGAGCACAAACATCCGAGCAAGGAACAAAAATTGCCCACAGCCCCCCACAACTGTCGGTTGCGCTGACCTTTGTGCGAGCACCGATCCCTCTCTCTGGTTCCATGAGAGTGTGCGGACTCGGGCAGCTGTCCCTCAGGGCTTGGCACCTCTCAGTATAATTTTCTTTAGTTGCTACTCTGTCATTTGACACTTAGCACACTCTGCCCAAAGACAGAGACGCAATTGAGTGATGATAAAGAAACGTATTACAAAGTACTCCAAGGAGTAATTTACACGCTAAGGAAACATTATACGCCACCTTGTCTCGTAATTACTCTTCATTTCATATGAAACCACTAATTTATCATAACCATTTCGATTGTAACGTCAATTGCATTGGTTCTCAAGCCTTTTACTTGGCGATATGTAATTCGTAAGAAGAAATGGAATAATGAGATAATAAATATATATTTAGTTATTTCACCAATTATTTGCCATACGATCCAAGTTTGGCGTTTTAAGTCACACCTCCAGATGCGACCCGTTTCAAAGTTACACCACCAGATCTCGTCCGATCTAGACCGTACGATCCGATTTTGCTGTTCTAAGTTACAGCACCAGAGCCCGCCTGTTCTAGGCCGTAAGATCCGAGTTTGCCGTTCTAAGTTACACCACCAGACCCGGCCCGTTCTAGGCTGTACGATCCGAGTTTACCGTTCTAAGTTACACCACAAGACCCCGCCCGTTCTAGGCCGTACGATCGGAGTTTACCGTTCTAAGTTACACCACCAGACCCGGTCTGTTCTAGGCCGTACGATCCGAGTTTGCCGTTCTACGTCATACCAACAGACCTCACCCGTTCTAGGCTGTACGATCCGAGTTTGCCGTTCTAAGTTACACCACAAGACCCCGCCCGTTCTAGGCCGTACGATCGGGTTTACCGTTCTAAGTTACACCACCAGACCCGGTCTGTTCTAGGCCGTACGATCCGAGTTTGCCGTTCTACGTCATACCAACAGACCTCACCCGTTCTAGGCTGTACGATCCGAGTTTGCCGTTCTAAGTTACACCAGAAGATCCGGCCCGTTCTAGGCCGTACGATCGGAGTTTACCGTTCTAAGTTACACCACCAGACCCGGTCTGTTCTAGGCCGTACGATCGGAGTTTGCCGTTCTACGTCATACCAACAGACCTCACCCGTTCTAGGCTGTACGATCCGAGTTTGCCGTTCTAAGTTACACCAAAAGACCCCGCCCGTTCTAGGCCGTACGATCCGAGTTTGCCGTTCAAAGATACACCACCAGATCCCGCCCGTTCTAGGCCGTACGATCATTGCACATAACTTGTAATACTATATGACCTCGTTCGTTGTTCTTAACACAGCGCAAGTTCTGAATACAAGCCAACCTCGCTTTGTAATAGGATTCTATCTCACCTATTCTCAGTAAGAGGAGTTTTCCCATTCAGCATTATACCAACAGAACTCGCTCGTTTTAAGTAGTCCGATATTATCTAACCCATTCTCACTCATACGATCTGGACTTCCTCATTTTTTCCAAATACTACCACATATCGCCCATTGTCAATAGTACAAGTCTCACACATTCTATATAATACCATCCGACATCGTTCATTGCTCTTAAGACAAATCGACCACACCCGTTCTCTTTAATTCGATCTACCACTCGACTATACCTAGTACGCTCCTATCTCAACAATTCCGAAGCGGTCTACGTACTGACCAGAATCGACATTGATCATAAGGGAACCGATATTTCAACGTGATAGGGCCGTAAGATTTAATGAGAAATGCGAAGATTGGATAAATAACATATATTCTTAATTAGGTATCTCTAGCATATGAGATCACCCGTTCGCCGTTTCTTAGTATTTCGAACCCTTCTCAACCTCTCTCAGTAAAACACACTGAGCTTGCACGTGCCCCGTAATACGACACCAACCCCTCACGAGTACGATCCTCACTAATTCTCTGTAATACCCGTCCGCCAGGAGGCAGATGTCTGAATTTATTTAATAGGAATAAAATTTCAAGGTGATTACGAATCACAGGACGAAATATGCATTGTTAATTTTCTCATGAAGGTTTGTGAGAATAGCTCTTATGAGGCTGAGTGTTCAGGATGAACAGATGAAAACGACAATCTTGCTAATAGTTTGTACCGATCCGGGAATTTGACTAAACTTTAGATACAGATATATGTAGAGGTAAGCAAGTATCTCCAAAGCATTTGATAGGGTTTGGCATGCCAGCCTTCTTCGTAAGCTCCAGTGTTATGGTATTACAGGTCGATTGTTTGACCTAATATAATCATTCCTGTCAAACCGTGAATTGAAGGTCGTTCTCAACGGATTCTCCTCCAGTTCCTATCCCACGAACACAGGTGTTCCCCAAGGCTCAATCCTTGCCCCCACTCTATTCCTTATTTTCATCAACGACCTTCCTGACGCCATAGATTCCCAAGTTGGCATCTACGCGGACGACACTACAATTTACTCCTGCCTCAAAAACAAATCTAGTGTCGCTGACAAAACTAACCTTGCCGTGCGTCTTGAAATGGACCTCCAATCGGTTGTTAATTGGGGGCAAGAATTGGCTGGTCAACTTAAACGCCTCAAAAACTAAACTACTCTCTATTAATCACCATAGAGATCCTTCCCTGCCCACCCCCATTAGAATGTCTGATAGTCAATTTCTTGAGAGCAACTCCCTGCGTCTGCTCGGTCTCACGTTGACTGCTGACCTGAGATGGAACAAATACACTGAGTCAATTCCTTCTTCCACCGCGAGGAAAGTTGGTTCTCTGTGCCGCGTCAGGAAATTTTTCTCCCCGGAATCGATACTTTAAATATACAAATCAACCATTCGCCCTTGCATGGAGTATTGCTGCCATATATGGTCTGGGGCACCTGTTTTCCTCGGAGTTCTTGACAAGATCCAGAGACGAATATGTAATATAATTCGCCCTGATCTGGCGTCTCGTCTACAGTCACTGTCTCACAGACGAACTGTCGCCTCTCTCTGTCTTTTCTACAAATACTTTCATGGTAATTGTTCCGATGAGCTGCTTTCACTGGTTTCCAGACTCCATGCATTCAAGTGCCCTACGAGGCTGGCATCCCGCTCCCACCCTTACACTGTAGAAATTTTTAAATGTAGCCGTCTCTTCTACTCCAATAGCTTCATACCTCGCACCTCTCGCCTGTGGAACACCCTTCCCAATTATTGTTTCCCTGAGAGCTATAATCTCCAACTATTCAAATGTAATGTCAATCGACATCTCTAGTCACCTTGATCTACCCACTATCCCTCTCCTCATCCTTTCTTCTATCACTCCTATCTGCTCTTGTTCCAAATCTTCTGCAACCCCCTGCATCCTAGTGGCTTCACGCCTTGCTCGAGGCGTAATGTTATATATATATATATATATATATATATATATATATATATATATATATATACTCTGATATATATCTATATCTATATATTGTGTATTTGGGGAGCAATCCCACTTTCATGCAAGTTTCATTCATGACGACTGACAAGATACTGCAATTAAACCTTTTTATTTATTTTTTCTTGAGTTCGTATAAGTGTTTTCTTTCCTGGATATAAAGTGGGTAAAATGTTCCAAATGTTACGTTTATCCGAGCGCATCCGGCTATTAATCATTATCAAGCTTCTTTTTTTAACTAAATGTGTATATTTTTATATGTTTCTAATGAAAAATTAAAGAAACAAATTAATCGTAGTGTCTTATCAGTGGTGATGAATGAAACTTGTATCTTTAGTTATTAATTGAACGCTCTGGCTGCTAATTTGGCGTTTATATACAACACTTATATAATACGTTAAACGATTCCGTTTCTCAGTGAGGTTAGAGTGTCTGACTGCTGCGAAATAGGTCGAATTTCATCCCGGTTTGAAGCAATCGGATGTCTAGCCACAGTGATGCTTTATGATACAGCCATATCTCTCTCTCTCTCTCTATATATATATATATATATATATATATATATATATATATATATATATATCTTCTTCTCTTTTCTGTAACGACATTCACACGGGGTGGGTTGAGCCAGCTCCAATATTGGAGTTTCATGGGAATTTGGAATTCACAAGCGGTCCCCAAACCCGCATGTATAGCACATGAGATTTGATTATAGTGGTGAAGGTTTCGTGCAGGACTATCCACACTTTTGAAAGGCCGATTACAGAGACCTGGTGCTCTACATACCAGAAGCTCCCCAAACGACTCTCCGCAGGTTTTGAATTCAGAGTTGTCCTTCTCCTAGACTAGTTTCCATCCAAGGCTATAGAACCCAGTCTGTCCTGCCATAGATAAATAAGGAGAAGAAGAGGATTAACACCTTTCCCAAGGATATTAGTACGTAAGTGAATGTAATGGATTCGACTGGAATTCGAACTCGGCTGTACGATTCCTCAATGCAAGCCGCTATCCATTACGCCACCGACTTCCTTCTCTCTCTCTCTCTCTCTCTCTCTCTCTCTCTCTCTCTATATATATATATATATATATATATATATATATATATATATATATATATATATATATGAAAACTGATCAGAACACTACCGGGGTAGTGTTCTGGCCGGCATTCATATTTTTTTGTAACAGTAAACAGCTCTGCAAGTCTGGTTTTCCAACTTGATATTTTGCACTTTTAATGCGTACGATCTTAAATATTTTACTGTTTGTTTACTCTACACACACGTACACACACACACACACACACACACACACACACACACACACACACACACACACACACATATATATATATATATATATATATATATATATATATATAGTGCATATCTACAAGACGTGATGGCCACAAGTGAGAAGAACAATGTGTCAGACAGAAATGGGAAAGCCTAGAGTTGAAGATTACAGTGGTCGGGAAAGCATCCTCTTGGGAGTCAGTTGCTCAAAGTAGCCGTTGGTGGGAAGAAATCAAAGTTAACTTCTGAATTATTTGACTGAAATATGTTTGTGAAAATAAACCATATTTTATTGCTATCCAATTAATTGTTACTGAACAACAATAAGCGCTGGAAAAAGCATATATATATATATATATATATATATATATATATATATATTGAAATGGACAAAATCCGACAATTATTCAGGCCGGTAAATGTTATTAATATTGTTTATTATAAACAGAACATTTACTTAAATATTTGTATCTATAAAAATAATGTATAAACACAAAAATGTTATAATATATATATATATATATATATATATATATATATATATATATATATATAGAGAGAGAGAGAGATAGAGAGAGATAGATAGATAGATAGATATAGATTGATCGATAGATAAATAAATAGATATGTAGAGAAATAGATAGATAAAGAACAGACTGATATAGATATACAGATATCAAAATAAAAAAAAACAGATAGATGGATATGAATAGATTGTGACACAATAGATAGATAGATAGATAGATAGATAGATAGATATGAAATTAATCAGATAGATAGATAGATTCATAGATAGATATGAAATGAATACGATAGATAGATAAATAGATAGATAGATCTGAAGAGACTGCTATAGATAGATAGATAGACAAACAAATGTGAACAAAAAGCCTGATATTGATAAACACATGGATGAATGTAAAAGGATGCGAATAGAAAAAAGATATAGAGAAAATTACAGGCTTGAATATATCTTTGGATTAATAACAAATAAATGTGATGAAAATATAGCCGTTGCTATCTAAATAGGAAGATAAAATGCTATAAGAATATCAATGGACTTTTATATCGGATTGCTTCGTTGATGAGTGAAACGACGTTCACGTTGCCATTTCAAAATTCTTCAAGTCGACAAGGGCAATTCTATGACAGTGACGTGACAAAATGAAAAAGAAAACACAGTTTTTCGAATAAAACCACTTTATTACACACACACACACACACATATTGGCAGCATATCTTCATTCAATCATATTTCGTTGAATAATCTAGACGTATTATGTCTATTTTTATTTTAATATTTCAAATTCACGGATTAATTTCATATTGCTGTTATTAAACTGATTAAGAAGGACGCCGTAGTTTTAGTTATTTCTTTTATTTTCGCAAGTTCTTTGAATCAAATCCAAGACCATTTTCAGGGATGAATTGTTAAAACAAAAATTCATGTAATTGATAGTTAAGATTTTTTGTAAATGCACATGAAACACGCTCAGATATAGCCAATTTAAAAATTACCGCTAAGATTATGCAATGGAAGTAACTTAATTTGTATAGTTTTTCTTATTAATGTTTCAACCTGCAATTTAATAGTGCAAAATTACAATTTCAGTATCCAAAAACATTGCTTTCTTTAGGCATTTTAAAAGATTGTTCCTATACTCATAATTAATCTCATAAGTGTTTTTTTTTATTCTCGAGTATACTTGTATTGTCAATTTATATTTCTCTAAAACCTTAAATGGAATGTAATTTTCAATGTTGTGCAATACAACGTTAATTCGACATATAAACCTTCTTGATAAAGTTGTCATCCAAAAACCAACATAAAAATTTACTTTTTTTGTCAGAGTTACAATCTCCCAAAAGACATTAAAATTGAAATAAGATCGGTTTTTGCAAAAAGTGTTATTGCAGATCATTAAGCTTTTTGTATTAAATTATTGTAATATATGATTTGTTTGATTTTTATTGGGATCTGTGATATATATATATATATATATATATATATATATATATATATATATATATATATATATATATATGTACTTATGAGTATTTAAGGAAGTATTATGTTCTTTTTATTCATGTTAATATTTCTAATATCTCGTCGAATTTGTTCAGCCACAATGTAATTAGGAAAGTCATTATTAATGAGAGTTTGTTGAATGTTTTTTTAATTCCATGTAGAAAATTTTTTTCGAGGAATAATTAACTTTTGCCTGGTTTATTAAAATTGGCATTATCGGTACATTGTAATAGTTGATAGTTCACGTGTTCAGGCTAGTTAGTATTTTTATGTGCTGGAGGCAGTAAATTTATTATTATTGGTGTCTATCAATATAAAAGAAAATGAATTCTGTTGTTATTTTTAAGTTCATGTGTATTTTATTTGTTTTCCACTAAGTTGAGAATAATTTCACAAACATTATCTCTCTCCATATATATATATATATATATATATATATATATATATATATATATATATATATATATATAGTGGTACTCGCTTGGAAAAATCTTGGCTATGTGGCCTTGTAGTAGAACCAAGGAAAAATGAGGAATAAAAAAAAGAACTAAGAACATGAAATTGAGGCGAAAACAATCGTCCAGAATTCAAGCTCAGAGTCCAAAGAAAAAAACCCTCCAAAACGAGTAAAAGTAAATTACGTAAAATGCTCAATACACTAAGAGAAAACCTTATATAAACCTTAAAGAGTCAGGTAAACCTACCTAGCTATCACCTAAATGGATCATCAGGGTACAAATGGCCAAAAAGGTAAAAAAAATGGAATTCTGTTGCTATTGTTAAGTTCATATGAGAACTTATGCACGAAATTTTTTAAAGTTTTTATTAGTTCATGTATTTCATGTATATTTTTTACGAAGATGCGAATATTGTCTATATATCTCAGGTATATGAAGAG
>CAHIKZ030005380.1:4490000-4542500 GCA_903632075.3 Acanthosepion pharaonis
AGAACTCTGTTAAAAGCTATCATCTGTTTTCACTTAGAAAGATTGGATCAACTTTTGGTACGGTTTTCAAGCGCTTTGCGAAGGTGACGCACTCTGAGATCGTCTCCACAAACCAAAAACATCAAGAAATCAGCTTCATGGCCGATATCCGAACACCGGTCATGGCTGATATCCGAACACCGGTCATGGCTGATATCCGAAAATCGGATCTCATGATTCTAACCGCTCGTCCCATACACCCATAGATATTTAAACAGGGGGATGCAAAAGTAGATATACATTAATGAAAAACAAAATATGTGTACGAAAATTACGAATTTGTTTACTTTTTGTTTTTCATTACTGCATACCTACTTTTGCACCCCCTGTGTATATGCATACATCGTGAATTTTTATCTGTAAAAATAATCTAATTAATCTTTGATGAATAAATAAAAATAGTTTTCTTCATATATCACTTTTTTCTATACATCCTCATCAATCTAATATAATTAGTATAATAAGTGACACGGGTTCTGTTTTATGCTTAAATATACACAACTAAACGAATAATAGCGTTATTATTGCTATTGCACAACGAAACAAATAATAATGTTCTTATTATAGTTGTGTAATCTGGAATTCTTGCGCGATGGCAGAGTAAAGAATTGCGATTCGGCTTAAGGAATCAGAAAGCCGAGTTCGATTTCCAGTCGAGTTTATTATATTCATTATTTACATTATTCGGACTATCGTTCTCATCGCCGTCACCATATTTATTACAATGTTTCGGCCGTTTTACGCTCCGGCCTTCCTCAGGTGGTTGGAATGTCGAACTGAACCCTTTATCTCGCTTGCTGGGGTAGACTCTTCTAGTTCCACGTGCCATGTTTTTTTTAATGGATGCCAATTATCAGATATCTCCTGTTAATTTCCCTCTGAAAGTTCTCCACTGCTTTAACTGGGTATTGAACTCACACTCTTTGGATCCTGTCACTGGACGTAACCAAAGCCTTGGGGACACTTGGCACAGTGATTACATTCACTTAGCGTTGGAAAAAGAATCCAACACTTCTCCCTTGCTATGGGTAAATAGTAGCACAGACTGGGTTCTGTAGCCTTGAGGGGCAACCAGACTAGGAGAGAGAAAACACTGAATTCCAAACTATATGAAGCTCAGATGAAGCACGTATTATACAGCTAGGTAAATATCGTTCGCATTGAGAGAGTTGATTCCTTTTGTGATTGCCAAAATCTTTTACCTTTACTATGGAGAAATATGTTTTGCAACGTATGTAAGAACCAAAAATAAAAATCAATCGCCCATTTTGAAAATCAGTAAGCGTGAAACAGCGCAATACATGGGCATATAAAACAAAAGTCCTTTTTTATGTGTATTTAAAATGCCCTTTTAAAAGAATGGTAAAAAAATTCTCTTATATATGTAAGAATAGGAGTCATATAAATAATGTCAATATGTAATGTTAAAAACTAAATGTATTCAAAATGGGCGCGTGATTATCAGTTCAGGCTTACGTTATTTTCATCGCAAAGGAAAATCCCGGGTTCGATACAAGACATTTAGACATACAAATATGGAATAGTCCATGAGAGTTTTGTCAGGGGTTGCTAGCAGAGGAGATATATAATCTACAAATGAAATGTAATTTAGGCATCTTATTTAATAGTCTGTGCTATAAGGAGAGAGTCTAAACTGCATCAAATTTTACGTCCAGGGACAATCAATATCTCCAAGATAGAACTGTATTTCTTAATGTTTTTAACACCGTTATATGGTAATGGTAATAGTATGGTTAACCGTTTCCTTATAAGGAAACATTCGGCATTCATTGACCGAACAGTTTGCGTCACTATCAATTTGAATTTATATTTGTTTTTCTTAAAAACAGTTGTCCAGTAAAATAGGTTACTCAAGACAACTGTTAATATTTCTAGTATTAAAGGGAGTTCCTAACATTTTGTTTACATTGAAGTCAATATCTTGATCATGTCATTATTTTCTCGTTTAATTACATGTGCTAACAAGATTTATTGTTGCTACTCTTGGAAGTCATCAACTGATTTTACATTTGTTATATAGTAAAGATCTTTGGTTGTAAATTTTTAGTCCCAGTGTCAGGTGAAGGATTGTCTTTTATTATCTATTCTATCTATCTATCTATCTATCTATCTATCTATATATATATATATATATATATATATATATATATATATATATATATATATATACATGTATGTATATCTATATATCTATATCTATATCTATATCTATATATATATATATAGATAGATAGATAGATAGATAGATAGATAGATAGATAGATAGATAGATAGATATAGCCATCCACAGGCGGACTGTTTCTCCGTATCACAGCTCCTCAGATAGATATATAGATTGGCATGTATACAGTCCGACATCTTTGATCCTGCACATCATGGTCCGAGGACTCCCATCGTCCGGCACTTTTTTTTAATCAACCGTCATTGGTTCGTTGAGCGGCTAAGAAATCAACGCCAAAAGAGGTTATAGAACTTTCTGTAGCAGCAGACAACAGCAGATTGTTTTCGTGGTACGGTCTTGCTCATTTCTTATATATAGCTGCATATTTAGCCATTAAGGATGTCGCTCACGAGAGAAAAATATGCCTAAGCATAAATCTTTGGTTGATTTCTATCATCCGGTATTTTGTGTGCTCCGGCAGTGTCCTTATTCCAAGTGTACAGGATTAAATGTGTCGGACAGTATTGACATAATTATTGATAAAAATGCATTGTCATATTGAACATGTGAATTGGAATAAAAATAAATGTACTTACCGTTTATAGAACACACTCGCCAGAGACCAGAATGCGTCTTCACTGTCATCTTGACCGTTAAATTTTCCGACTTCAGCTCTGTGAACTCCTCCGTATATAACCATGAATCAGTGGCAACAGCTAGGGCCAAAGTGACAAGTGCTCCGGCCCCTGCCACAAAAGACAGAAGGGTAAGTAGTAATTGATTACTCATACCGTCGGGCATGGCTTGACCAAAATTCCACTAGAGACCTGTTACTGGTATCCACTGGCCAGCACTTAAGCCGGTAAAATGTATACATAAATGGTTATATATATATATATATATATATATATATATATATATATATATATATATATATATATATATATATACTTGTTAGTAATGATATAGATGTAGCTAGATTGATCGATTTGCTTTTTACGGCTTATCAACCCTTTGTGGGTTATTTAAAGCCGATACATATTTTGGATTGTAGGAGGTCGCTTACAGTACCCGGTGCTATATAAGCAGTCCCCCATCGACGTACTGAGCGGGTCGACGCTGCTTAACGTGATCAAAAGTGAACCGGTATTTTCAGCGTGATTTGACCGTAGGCGAGATAGATAGATAGATAGATAGATAGATAGAAAGAAAGAAAGAAAGAAAGAAAGAAGTATTGTTATGAGTGTGGATATGGATAAAGTACCTTTTGGATTTTACGGATTATTAACGATGAACATAATAGGGTTACATATATATATATATATATATATATATATATATATATATATATATATATATATATATATATATATGTGTGTGTGTGTGTGTATGTGTGTGTGCGTGTATTTAGAAATGTATTTCACTGAAATTTATTTCATTTGACATTATTTTTGCATGTAGTTATTAAATTTGTGGGTACAGTCATCAGAAACCCGACACTTAATATTTCGTCATATATTTTATTTGTTGTTAACCGTATATTATGGACCCCAATCCGTGCGTACACAGTAGATTAACGAGCATACGCACACACACACATATAGAAAGATAGATAGATAGATAGATAGATAGATAGATAGATAGATAGATGGTGAAGGTATCGTTCTTAAAGATATTAAATTTTTATAGGAATATTATATATATTTATATATATATATATATATATATATATATATATTTATGTATATATATATATATATATATATGTGTGTGTGTGTGTGTGTGTGTGTGTGTGTATGTGTCTTTTTAAACTGCTGTAGTATAACAGGAAAATTGCACGCAGCGTAAAATTGGTTTGTGAATCAATTGGATGATATCGATTTAGGCTGTATTAGGAAGAGAAAAAATATATACTTGCTTGACCATAATGAAACAGTCTAAACGTAAGTAAATACGCCAATTGATTTTTTGGAAAATGAATTAGAACTTATTATAACTGATAGCTTTGTAGTTTATGTGAAATTGGTAATCGCGATTAACATTTGTAAATTTGTGTCTACAGTCTTTTCACCGTACACGTTATCAAATTCGTTATTGCTTCTTACGCAAACCAAGTCAAATCAAAGGAATTATTGGTGTATACTGAAGATGTTTATGTGCATATATATATATATATATATATATATATATATATATATATATAGTGAGAGAGAAAATGTGTGTTACTAGGCACGTTATATATAAACGTATATGTTTATATATTTATTGGCTTTAAAATTAGTATCTAATTGTTTATTGTTTTCAAAGAAATTTGCTTTTTTTTGTTCGTACTTTCTGTATTTCGATTTAAATATAATTTATATTCTATTATAAATATTTTTAAAATTAATATCGTATTTGCTTTTTATGATGATATAACTCTTCAACTACAGACTGTCGTATATCACGTATAAATGCACACGCACACACACATATATATATACATATATACATTTATATATACATGCATATATGTATATATAAATTGAAGCAAAGAGACAAGGTAGGAAAAACAAAGAGAGGGAGAGAGAAAGAGAGTAAATGAGTGAGAGAAGAAGTGACTTAGCAAAGGGAATTCACCAGTGAACAGTGAGCGTGAAGTGTTTAGAGCAGGTGCGATGAAAGAAAAAGTTTAGGGAAGAGGAAGGATTTAGTTTTAAATACGGGTGATAAAGGTGTGGTTCAAAGTTTAGGGTATTTTTCGTTATGGCCGCAAGATTTGGGAATCGGCCAAAAGATTAAAAAAAAATAATACTTTCACTTTTTAATATTGTTTCTTTTTGTTTGTTTTTTTACGCTTTATTTTCTGGTTGTGTTTATTTCTGTTCCATCTTATCTAGCAGCATTGTATCTTCGTACGGAGGGTTGTTCGCGGAGCCGTGAGTGGCAGAGAAATCTTTTAACAATTAGTAATTAATGAAGGAAAATTGATCAAGTGTCAACCGGTAAGATATGTTTATCGAGAGCAAAAAAAAAAATGAAAAAAAGCAGGTAAAGATTTCCGCTTTGGTTGAAACAAAAATTATTTATACGATGTCATTTAATGAAGCGTGTACTTTGAAGAATTTAAAAGATTTTCGGAATTTCTGTTTTGTTAAAGGTGGATTTGAAGACAACCAAATCGACTTGAAGCAACAGGTAATACGACTAATAATGACATTAAAAGAGAGAATTGTAAATAAATAAATGTCAAAATATCAAAAAAGAGATTTTAAATCATAATAAAAAGTAAATTATATACGTATATATATAAATTATACAAGTATAAAAATAAAATTTATTTAAGCAAATATGAAGTCATTTAGAAGAGATGTAAGCTTGGATAAAAACTAAAACGAACAACTGACAGAACGCTATTGGTCGTTTTCAAATGACTCAGTTGTCAAAGGGAATAGTAAAACTTGTTGAGATGTTGAGCAGAGAGAAAGAGAAATTTAACGGAATATAGACGAATAACGAACAAATCTAATTGTGTGTACTGGTGGGGGTTAATATTTCGTTATAGGCAAGACTTGGAAATTGTGTACAGAGATGATTGTCTCGGTTGAGGCACGATTGTAACGATAAGAAATAAATAACTGTTCTTTAAAAACAAGGAGATCTAAGAACGGTAGTAATAGTAGTAGTAGTAGTAATGATAATAATAATAATAATAATGTTTTTTGCTAAATGTGTTTTGATGTTATTACTTGATGACAACGCTTTTTATGGAAAATACTAACAGTATGAATAGCGTAGACCTTCTTTTAAAATAAAGGCTTAAATAATCTTTTCGCCTTTGAAAAATGAGGATAAAGGAAAGTTTTGGATCTGGAGAGAAAGCGAAAGTGAAAGTTAATTCATATTTCAATTTGCGAATGAGAGATGGCAAGAAGAAAATGCGGAAAGAATGAAAAGTGGAAAACCAAGGGATGGAGGTGTGAAGACACGATTTGGAATGGCAAAGTGTGGGGTGGGGTGAAAGCCAATAAAATCAACATACACGAGGTACATAGAATTGGAAACAGTGAAAATATACTTTTTTTTGTCGAAAGGAATAACTTAAAATGAAAAAAAAAAGAATTATTAAAATCTGCTTTTAGCGTTAAACCACGATAGAAATCACAAATCAAATTGTATATAAAAACGAGAAATGATGAAATTATCAAGCGTGCTGAGGGCGAATGCTTGTCAGTGTGTATGTTTGTGTAAAACTGCGTAAGAGACAAAAATGTGAGAGAGTTTTTCAAATTAGGAAGTATGATTAGGGAGCTAGAACAAGTGGGGAAGGTTTCCTGAGATATGTGATGAATTAATTAGTAATGTTGGTTTGGATGTATTTCTAGCTGATGAGGCTTCTAATTTACGAGCAAATTGTTGAAAAAGGAAAATGTGGAGAGAAAGAAGGAGGAAGAAGAGAGAGGAACGTTCTAATATCTCCGCCTCCCCAAATGACTGTGATGACGGCCACCAGCCGGCGCGTAAAGTCGTCCTGGCAGAGGTTGTTTCTTTATTCATACGGTTAACGAAGAACTGAGAACTAATTTGTTCATTTTTTTTTCTTCCTGGTTTTCTTCTTTTTGCATTTCTTTTTTTTTTTTTTTTTTAATAAAAAAGGGACTTATCAAAAAAGTCTGGCGTCACCATGAGAGCCAAAGCACCAACGAATCATGTACTGGTGGACCAAAAAATTAAAACAAAAGCAGTACAAAAAAATAATAGTCTCTGTACTTGCATTAATGTTTATAACAACGATAGAAACCTCAATGGAAGCGAGATAAATATTTTAGAAAGCATGGAAGGTGTCCTGGTCACAGTAGCCATAGAATTTAGAAAACGTTTACTTTATTTCGTAACAGTCGAAATAAAATTAGGAATATTTTTTTCTTCTTTATAACAATAACTTAAATTAAGGTACTTTTGTAAATCAGGATCTTTAAAACGGGTACCGATATCCTTTTGACCGTAGAGGCAGTAGTTTATAATTAATATATATATATATATATATATATATATATATATATATATATATATATATATATATATATATATATATAATATCAATTGTATTAAGAGTACTATTACGAGTTGGTCATCATCAAAATATTTGTTAAGCTCTCTTGGCAATTACGTGACTTGTAAGCAATAATCAAACTGACAATTTCACGGAAATATTCTTACTGAGTTATACAACTATCAGTACAGACATGTGCACATAGCACGTGGTTATCGGAGACGTTGAAAGTGCTTGACTGACCGCTTCGTATTGGGGTAGGATTGTTTCCTCGGTATTTACATTTAAGTTTCTGGAATCCAAAATGAAATAAAAGAGTTGTGATTAGGTTTTTAATCCTCCAGTCAACTGTTCTTCTATAAAGATTTTACAAGTATTTGGTTGAACAGGGCTCACCCTTGGAGTTTTCCTTCTTCTCCGAGCTGACTTTTTCGATAACGAAACTCAGCAAACAGGAAATTAGTCTGCAATATCAGACCTAATGTTTTAGATTGTACAACCAAATTTTGTACAGAAGTATTCGTTTAAGTTTGAATGCTGCAGAATATTTAATTCAACACTTTGGAGTGATATTAATTTTTTAGGTGGGTTTATCAATACATTTATACTCTACCCTGGGTTTTAGTGCTCTGTAAACCATTGGAACTACAGCCATAGTTTGTCTTACTAACGTAGACGCCGTAGTTAATACAGTATTTTTTTTACTTGTCGTATTAGCTATTGATGTCGTGGTGCTAATTTTGGTAGAAGTCCTGGTCGTTGTAGTAGTATTGATGGTGTCGGCTTTAGTATAATCAACCAATTCGAGCTGACGTCGTCACTGCTTGGAAGAGATAATGTTTTGTGGTTTTTTGTTTTTGCTGATGAAGAGGCACTGTTAAAAATGAAAGCGGGAGTAAAAGTAACAACGGAGTGGTAGTGTTTTGATTTTTTCTTGTCTGCTCGGTTCAAACATTCATCGCTACCATACGCTGCCTAAATGGAAGCGGCAGAAGCCGCTGCGTCCGGCAGAGCCACTGTAAACACTGCATTGAAGGGTGGTTCGATTGAGAGTAGAAGCTGTAGCAGTAGCAGTTGTAGGGTTAGTTGTTGTGGTAAGGGTAGCAGTATAAGTAGAAATGTTCGCAGTGACAGTAGGAGTAGCCAGGAAGAGTACTACAAGTAATATTAGTGCCGGGGTACTTGATAGTAACTGCAACATTGTTGGTGATGTATGTATAAGGAGCACTGGGCATAATATTTAAAGTACATATATTTTGGCCTTGTGCCAGACTAGTATAAGATAAGTAAGCATAGAGTATATATATTTTTAAAATGTTATTTTTTTTTTTAGATATTTCCAAAACATTCACGTTAAAAGTGGTTTCCGTAAAATACAAATTTTAAAAGGCCCGGGATTTCATATCATATTCATGGTAAATGAATAAGTAAATAAAAATACACATGCACACAAATTTCATTTATGTCTTCTTATTTATTTATTTTTTAATATTGTATATACTTTCTTCACTCTGACACAGTATCGATAAGGGTTAGGAAGAAGGTGTTGCGTCAAGTCTTTAAACTGGAGTTGCCCTAAATATTCTGAAAATTAGCATTCAAATAGTATTTTTCAGTGACAATGTCTGTTTAAGATATACGCAACTAATTCAGCAACCAAACTGTTATTTAATGTCTTTTATCTTCGTATTTTTTTAAAAATTATTTAGAATACATAACTTAGAAATAAGTATGTGTGTGTGTACCGCTGTTTTTTGTGGTTAATAGAAAAAAAATAGTCATCGTATATGATAAACAACAACATTAAAGATATTGATAATTTCGGAAAAGGCATGAGTCTGCCTTTTCTCGCCACCAGGGATGAGTTAAGCAATGTAGACTCATATCTCTGGTCTTGAGTAGCAGCCAGTCTATAAGAAGAACAACTTTGATTTCAAACCATGGAGGAAGGCACTGGAAAGCACACCAATACCTATTCCAAGAATATGTGGTAATTCACAGATAATAAAAAAAATATATATTTGTGGAAACCCACCTACTTTCTGAAGAGACATGACATTTTAGTAATAAATCATGTGCGCTTTTAGACAACAACTTCAAATCAACATTTGAAAAGATTTCTTCATTTTGACCAGATGAGCTCGTTTTTTCCGACTGGATTTTGTTGTTGATATTCATCACCAATATCGCCGGTTCTGGGCTGAAGGGCCGTTAGGGTTAACAGCAACCTGAAAAATTATTCTGCAGAGGAATCACCTATAATCGTCTTCTTTTGTTCTACAGACTAAGCATCGGCACCTCATGGCTAACATCTTTGCATAGACATCAATTGGCTGAGTGATTCTCAATTCAGAGTTATCCTTCTGATAGACTAGTTGACAACCATAGCTAGAGATTCCAGTCTGCCTTTGTATTTATCCCATAGCTGGGGGAAGAAGAAATTGATTCTTACACTTCAGAAGTGTATTTATGCGAAATTATACTTGTATTCGAAATCAGCACACTAATTCCTAGTTCGCCCCTGACTTTTTACAGTATCTACATATTACTGATATTAAACATATTACTGATATATTAAATTTAAACCTAACACAATAAACCCACATGGTGCAGAATAGTTTCAGAAAATCTTCCTTTCTGGGATGGTTTTCCTACCTTGAAAATCAACAAGCATCATCAAACATCGACCTATGACAACATTGTCAATCATATATATTACCTCATCCATGTGACAAACCAAAAGAAAATAGGACTCAGCATGAATCCATAAGAACTCTATATGGCAAGACGTACGAATTAAACTTAACTGGTTCACATGAAAGATCATGATACCAGGACACACAGTGTGTATCAAGATCACTAAAATACTGAATGGAACTTAGCTATGTGAATGTTAAAATGCTTTAACAGGCAGTGTAAAATATTTCCTAAATTAGTCTAGAAGAAGGTCACTAGAATGAAGGGATCAGCAAAAATAGACTTTTCTTTAAATTAGGTTTACCGGATCAACCTGATAATATCGAAATTTGGGATATATATATATATATATATATATATATATATATATATATATATATTATTATTAAAAAAACAAAAAAACAAAACCGTTGGGGAAGAAACTAATCATTTTCCAAAAGACCTAAATATCCTTAAAGAAGAAAAAAAATCTCAAAAGGACACCGAAAAAGAATAAAGATAAACTCCTACAAAGTAAAATAAAGTGCTCAAAAACCAGATTATTTATAAAATACAATAGCGGTTGACGGCGTTAAGTTCTATGAAAGGATGGCCCTAGTCGTAACCCGAGTTTCACACTCACAGACGATTTGAACGTAAACGTATTGAAGTCTCCCTCCTTCTTTCATATATATATATATATATATATATATATATATATATATATATATATACAGTTGAGATGAAAGCGAATAGAGTACAGTTCTAAGATGTGTAACATTTAATTTAAAAGTAGGCTCAATACAAATTTGAGAAATAATCTTTATGTTTGATAGTACATCGAAAACATCTCAAAACCATGTGTAATATATAAAATAAATATATATATATATATATATATATATATATATATATATATATATATAGTCAAACCTAGTGAGCCAGACAAAGCTACCCAGGTTTCACCTAAGCGGATCGTCAGGAAAGAAACGAGTATAGTTACCTATATATATATATATATATATATATATATATATATATATATTCCAGTCGAATCCATTACATTCACTTACGTGCTAATACCCTTGGGAAAGGTATGAATCCTCTCCCTCCAGCTATGGGTAAAATAGCAGGGCAGACTGGGTTCTATAGCCTTGGATGGCAACTGGTCTCGGAGAAGGACAACTTTGAATTCAAAACCTGCGGAGGGTCGTTTGGGGACCTTATGGCATGTAGTGCACCAGGTCTCTGTATTCGTCCTTCAAAAGTGTCGATGCTCCTGCACGAGGCCTTCACCACTATAATCAAATTATATATATATATATATATATATATATATATATATATATATATATATATATATAAAAGCCACGTTCAATATCATATGTATGCATCACGCCGTGAGGATCCTACTCACACTCTGCATTGTTTGGCATATTAGTTTGTAAACATCGACCAATGCGGAATATAATTTTTCACTTCAGCCTGGCACAACGCCACACATTTGGAGCATCTAATGATGATCAAATTGATTACATTATTCTGGCAGATGAGACTGCTAAGTATATGCTCTGACTCATATAACAATTGTCTCTAACTTTTGCTAAATCATGAGGTTGACAGCAGTTGAGTGATACAAACATATTTCTAGTTATATTTTTTACATTTTGTTGACATTCTATATTTGCAGTGTCAACAATCAAAACCTATATGCAGTTATTTAAGACATTTAAAACGCAAAGACTGAAATCATCAGAACTGCATCCAAAACAGGTATTTAAATGGCATTTTTGATTTAATTTCCTTTTAATTTTTTTGAAAATGTTTTTTGATAGAGCAATCTTGTAGAGCAAGGGTTAACACTGTAGTCCTGTAGTCCATTACTACGTTAGTAATAGTAATATGATGTTTCTTTATAAGGAAACATTCAGTATTCAATGACTGTGCAATCAGTATTATTATCGGTTGAAACTGATAAAATCTTTCGATTAAATCAATTTTTCAAGACATTTTTTTTTTTGCAAACCAGTAGCTGCAATCACTGTTTTACAGTATCAATGGCGGATTCCTTCTTAACCTTTTGCTTTGAGTAATATGGAACATCAACAACTTGATCATGTTTTCATTTTATTTTCCAGTTACATGTGCCATTCACTTTAGATCTTACTGCTGTTGAAATACCTCAAGTGGAGTGGTTTCTGTTGTTTAACAATGTTCGTTGTTTGTGATTCTCTTGCGCCAGAATCATGAAGATTAAAAAAGAAGAGTAGTCATCACTAAGATGCTTCTTTCCCTCGAAGTGATTGATGTTTTTTATTAAGCATTTCACCTCAAGCAAGGCTGGAAGCCACTAGCACGCTAGGGGTTACAGAGCAGATAGGAGTGATAGAGGAAAGGATGAAGGGAAGGATAGTGGATAGATCAAGGCAACTGGAGATGTCGATTGACATTACATTTGAATAGTTGGAGATTATAGCTATCAGGGAAACAGGAAAGGGGGAGAGATTCACAGGTGAGAGGTGCGAGACATGAAGCTATTGGAGTAGAAGAGACGGCTACATTTAACAGTTTCAACAGTGAAAGGGTGAGAGCGAGATTCCAGCCTCGTAGAACGCTGAAATTCACGATGTCTGGGAACCAACAAAAGCACCTCATAGGAGCAATTACCTTGAAAGCATTAGATAGCAACTGCAGGCGAGATGCCAGATCAGGGCCAATTACATTGCATATCCGTCTTTGGATCTTATCACGAATCCCGAGGCAGCAATACTCCATGCAAGGGCGAATGATTGATTTGTTGATTTGAAGGTTCGATTTTAAGAAAGTGATCTTATACAGCTGATAATTTAGATATTTCTGAACAAGTTGTGCGCCATACATGTATCTGACGAGGCTATTGAATAACATGACATGCGTTTTATTCTAATGTCTTGTAACAACTTGCGGTGTTGTGTGAAACTATATCGAACGCAACATATTCTATGTTCAATTGTCTTGTCTTACATACTAAATTTGTAGTAACTGATACATACATCACACTGTAATTACTATACTTATCTCTTTGAACCATATTAAACTATCCGTTTTGGGTATGACGATAAACTACATCCGCGTCTTGGGTAAGATGATAAACTACATCCGTGTCCTGGGTATAACGATAAACTACATCCGCGTCCTGGGTAAGAAGATAAACTACTTCCAACAGCAAGACCTCTGATCAGGAGATTTTGAGGAGTGTGGAACTACCTCTTAATTGCTGGCGTTTCCAGGTCCACTCTGACCTGGGGTGGTAGCACCTTTTCGGGTCCCATATATGGGTAAATAGTTAACACCCAACCTTGTGTAAAAATAGGTTTTAATACCAGAAATACTTTGCAATAAAAAAAAAATTTAAAGGAAAAATTATTATCAGCAATACTTAAAAAAAACCCAAAAAAACTAACAATACAAACAGCTATACATTCTTTGAAAAAAATATTACCAGCTATAGATTTCTTCAAGAAAAAATATTCCCAGATATACATTTTTGAAGAAAAACGTATTATCAGGAATAAAAATTTTACCGGCATTAAATAACCCATTGAAGTTGATATACCGTAAACCAAACCAAATCAAACCAAACATATTAAACTAGACTTCTTAAAGTGATTCCCTTACTCGTTTCTTCACTTGATCTGCTTCTTACCTTCTCAAAGGACACATGTCGTGTTTTGTAACTTTGTCCTCATGGCAAATGCGACCCGGCGGTAGTGTCTGTAGCTAATTCTTCTGTTCGTCTGTAAGATAAAAAATACCTTATTAATAGGACATCTTTTTGTTACCAACGTATTGACTGACAATCATTTCGTGATTTTCTAAACGACGCCCCATGGAATGAAATTTTAAATCTCTCCTTTGAAAAGTGTCTCCCTGAGGATTCTTCCTAAGCGAAATCCGGCTTCGAAGCTTTCGTGACAACTAAGGAAGTATCGAGTGAAACCGTAATCTCCTCTTTGGGTCACCCTCGCCTGTTTAGCATCTATAGCCTAGAGGAATAATTTCTTAAGGTTATACTAGCGTGACAGTTCGAATTATAAAGGACGCCTCTTTGTATCCGCTTGTAATAAGATTAGGCGTGTCATCAACCGGTCTCTCACGTGTTTGGTTCTAGCGATTACTGGAGGACCTGTAAGGGTGTCATGAACAAGAATAAATCCTCAATTCCTCCTGCTGGAAATTCTCTTCTGGAAAGAGGGTTTGGCATGATTGCCTTGTCGAAAAATTCAAAGGCTACGGTGACTCTGAACAGGTAGTCATCTTAATCCAATCGTTCTTCACAAATCATGTCATGAATGTTTTAAAGCAGGGTTGCTGTAAGGCTCTACTTTTTAAAAAATCGACCACATTCCCAATGTCATCAGTTCTCAGCTAGATATTTATACTGATGACTCAACTTTTTGTCCCTGTCTTAATAATACATCCTTGTGCAAATTAATTGAAACAACCTTCTTTCAACATACAGTCAGTTTTCGACCCACTGGAGTGACAGGGTGTAAACGATTTCTATTTTTTCCTTAGATTAGCTCATTTACAGTAGTGTGCAGTAATATAAAACTATTTTGGGGGTGTATGACGAAATTAGTTTAGTTTTGAAAAATACTGCGTCATCCGTGATTGCATCAGATTTTACTATGCCAAGACACTACTATTTCGACTGTTGATTAGTTGTCCTACGGTCTGTGATGGACGTCATTCCAAGGAAGCGTACGAAAATTTTTAACGCTGCACGAACACACGCCGTACCAATGAGCAAATCAAAGTACTAGACGAGCACGGAATCCAATCGAGAATCTGTGGTCAGTCTGCAAGGAACGACTTCGTGGAATGAATATACGATGTACTAACATTTGCACTGGCTCATGTTTCATTGGAATAAAAAAAAAGTAAACAGTAACAGAATTATTCGTTTTGTTTTAATTAATTTTCACAAGGATATAGGTCTGACAAAGTAAAACTGACAGCTGCTCTCGAAAATGATCTCCAATCATTTGTTAACTGGGGCAAGCAATGGCTTGTACATTTTAACACCTCCAAAACGAAACTGCTGTCCATTACTCATCTTAGAGAACCACTTTTGCCCTCCACCAGTATGGCGGATGCTAATCTCCAGGGGAGCAACTCATCGCGCCTTCTTTGTCTTACATTTTCCACTGAAATGAAGTGGAGTGATTATTTTGAATCAATTGCTAGGTCTGCTTCTTGGAAAATTATTCACCCTGTCGTGCCAAAACAATTTTTCTCGCCAGAATTCATCATAAAATTTAGAAATGAACCGTTCGTGCATAGAATATTGCTGCCATATATCATCAGCTACTCTTGCTATGTGTCTCAAGATTCTCGAAGCATTCAAAAATAGGTATGTTATATTTCTGGTCCTGACTTGGCATCTCGACTTCATTCGCTTTCGCACATCCGTTATGTGAGTTCACTCTGTCTCATATATATCGTCACATGGCAGTTGTGCTAATAAGCTCTCCTCGTTGTTAACTCGATTCTGCTTGAATTTAAGTTCACTACTAGATTGGCAATTAGGTTTCATCATTCCACTGTTGAAATAACTGAATGTAATCGGAAGTTCTGTTCTAATTGTTTCTTTTCTCGAATTTCTCGCCTGTGGAAGTCTCCTCCAATTTCTTCTTCCCCTGTCGCCTACAATCTTAAAATATGTAAATGCAAACTCAATAACCATCCTCTGCCTTCTTGAATCCTGTTCTTATATTATCCTTTCTCCATACTTTCCCTCCTAGTAATTCATTGCATATTAGTGATAACGACCGTAGCAGGTTGAAATACCGCTTCCGGTATGATCACTGGAGTTAAGCAAGGTCGAGTTAATACCTAGATGAATGCCCGCTTGGGAATACCAGTATTTGCAAGCATTGATATGCGGTGGCTTTTAATGGATAATAGCTGAATCCGGCTTCTAATTTCAGTTAGGTTTGTAATATTCACTTACGTCTTGGGGAATACATTAAATCAAATCATCTATCTCCTCAGCTATGGGTTAATTAATAAGACTTGTATCACTAAATCATTATCATCTAAAAAAAGAATTCTTACAATGTAAAGCTATATGTTGGCTTTAAACAACCTGAAAAGTGTTGATAAACCGTAAAAACGAATCAATCAATTTTATCTTAATGCCGTTATAGACTTGTCAGTGGTTAAAAAGTGTCACTCTTCCTGGTTTGTATCTGTTTTAGCTTTTTAATGCCATATACTTTCACGATGTAAGTTGTCATGGGTTTCTTAATATTATTTTTCTTGTCATGGAAATGTTAGTAGTTTACTTTGCATCCACCACAATTTCCGAATCCAGATTAATCTTTCTCCTAGACTGGCTGCCACGCCAGGCTAGAGAGCTCAGTCTATTCTACAGAAGATATAGATTCATGCCTTTCTCAAGGCCAGTAGTGCTAAACGGAAATCAACAGATTATATATATGCTCCTGAAACATTATTTCAGTTGAGCTCTCTGGGGAAGAAGTGTGAGTTTATAAACTGTGACTATTACTGCTACTAATACAGTACTCTTTGATTTGACTTCTCCTAGTCACTGACATGTTTATCTAAAAATAAATACGTTTAAATTCACCTTCATGCCTGCCGTGCGCCAACGGCTTAGGGGTAGATTATCCGACTGACGCCAATTAAGCCGGGTTTCGATCCTAGCTAGAGACAACCGGACGTCTAACCACACTGCTGAGCTGTAATACAGCGAAAAGTGAACATTGAAGTCAAAACTCAGAGGCGACAGGCTGTTTCATGCTGGACGCAATTCACGGCCTGATGATTTGGGTCCTGTCAGGGGATCTAGCTAACGCCTTTATCCACTGTGCCATGTGTCCTTGAGTATAAAGGTGTTAGTTAGATCCAGTGTCAGCACCCAAAGAGTGTGAGTTCAATACCCGGTTAAGGCAGTGGAGAAATTAAAGAGGGGAATTAACAGGAGATAACTGTCATCGAGTAAACATGGCACATTGAACTAGAACAGTCCACCACAGTGTGCGAAATAAACCTGAAGAACGCCGGAGCGTACAACGGCGGAAATGAAAGGTACTGAAAGGCCGAAACGTTGTAATAAATATGGCGACAAGGATGAGGACAATAATAATGTAAATAGTGTACATAATATCTCATCTCAGAAATATAGACAGATACTGAAAGGCCGAAACGTTGTAATAAATATGGCGACAAAGATGAGGACAATAGTCCGAATAATGTAAATAGTGTACATAATACCTCATCTCAGAAATATAGACAGATACTGAAAGGCCGAAACGTTGTAATAAATATGGCGACAAAGATGAGGACAATAGTTCAAATAATGTAAATAGTGTACATAATACCTCATCTCAGAAATATAGACAGATACTGAAAGGCCGAAACGTTGTAATAAATATGGCGACAAAGATGAGGACAATAGTCCGAATGATGTAAATAGTGTACATAATACCTCATCTCAGAAATATAGACAGATACTGAAAGGCCGAAACGTTGTAATATATATGGCGACAAAGATGAGGACAATAATCCGAATAATGTAAATAGTGTACATAATACCTCATCTCAGAAATATAGACAGATACTGAAAGGCCGAAACGTTGTAATAAATATGGCGACAAAGATGAGGACAATAGTCGAATAATGTAAATAGTGTACATAATACCTCATCTCAGAAATATAGACAGATACTGAAAGGCCGAAACGTTGTAATAAATATGGCGACAAAGATGAGGACAATATTCCGAATAGTGTAAATATAAGTGAGAAATATAGACAGATACTGAAAGGCCGAAACGTTGTAATAAATATGGCGACAAAGATCATCGAATGTGAAATAGTGTACATAATACCTCATCTGAGAAATATAGACAGAACTGAAAGGCCGAAACGTTGTAATAAATATGGCGACAAAGATGAGGACAATAGTTCGAATAATGTAAATAGTGTACATAATACCTCATCTCAGAAATATAGACAGATACTGAAAGGCCGAAACGTTGTTATAAATATGGCAACAAAGATGAGGACAATAGTTCGAATAATGTAAATAGTGTACATAATATCTCATCTCAGAAATATAGACAGATACTAAAACATCGCTTGTATTTAGCGGTTAAAACTAAAAAAAATGCAGCTGTTTCGTTTTTAATTTTGTAAAAATCTAATCATTAAGAATTTCTCGGTCTTTGTTTAATTCTAAATTTTGGGTATTAAGCTTGAGAATGTAATTGCTTTCACCTATCATACGGCTCTATTTTTAATTAAATGAGGAGGTTAGAAAAAAGCATCCAATATTTTGTCTATGTTATAAGTGTGATGAAATGCAGTTTTTTTATTAGAATTATCCCTAATTATTTTTTTGTAATTGCTAAATCGGAGATGAAATCTAGGACTCGTCTCACCGGTATAGTTGCCCCCGTCGCAAATAATGCAGTAAATCAGATAAACTATATTAGAGCCGTCATAATTGAGCTGAGGCTGTTGTATTTTAATTTTTTTAGATAGTTGTATCGATGACAGTGTTTACAGATTTGACATAAAAATTTAAATACTAGTAAGAAAATTTAACTAATATGCACTGTTAATTTAAATTACAATATTTAAAACCAACCGAATTCTTAAAAGAATGTTAAACTATCTCCAGTGTTTATATATTAAATTCTTATAGACTCACTAATGAACCACTTCCTCAATAGAAAATATCCATTAAAATAATTAAAAATCAATTAAAAAATGCTTCCTTAAACACTAGAAATAATCTTTTAGTGTAATAAAATTTAAAAACATAACCAACGACTACACATTGTATTTGGATTTTATTTTAAAGAATTAATGAATTTTGCTTTTAATCCAATATTTTTATTAACGCTATATTACGTTTTGGATATTAAAATAAAGTTAACACTTATGGACTTGTGGGAAGGCTTGAATACGAATATGGACAATTCTTAACACGGTAATTGAACCCCGTTGCTCTGACATTGTTGCTGTAAATGAACGGGATCAAGCATGCCGAGTTAAATGTTAGTTGAGCCGTCACGTAAGGGACATTAACTTAAGACTCTGGAATGTACAGGCTGTAAAACTAAAATTTCTCTACTCTTTGTGTGTCATGTACACTCATGGCTCTCCACAAATTCCTGTACCTCGTGGCTCTTAATAAATTTTGTCTTTATGTTATTTCCCATAAACCCTCTTCCGCTATCCATTTACTCTAGTTCATTAATATGTTATACGTAATTTTCCTATGTTCCTCTATCTGTCGCATGAATATCAGATTTTCCAAACCCTCTTTCCTCATTATGTGCCCCAGGCACCTCGTTACAGAATGCGAAGTCCAGGGCAAGAATGGTCAGCGACTGACCGGAGTGCATCGTGGACGAAGCATTCTGACAGTGATGGATTACCTTTATCTGGCGCGAATTTATCAGTGGATCTCGAGAATTCTAACGCGGCGATATGTCTTCCACGGCTAGGTTTGCGATCGTCCAATACCACTCGCGGGGGGACGCTGAGCAAACGTGCGACATGCGTTCCTGTCACGTGAGGCCTTCTACGGCCTCTTAGAATCCAAGCTGCGATTCGTAATAAAAAGAATACCAAAAATAATGACACTTTTCGTTGATACCGTTTTTATGAATAGCATGGGGATCCAGAGACAACGCAGGGCGCATCAATCTGAACAATCTTTAATGATGTTAAGTATAAGTTTGCTTTTTGTTTCTATTTTCTCTAGAACTTCGTTGTTGCTCACATGTTCGGTCAATGTTATACTCAGCATCCTTCTGTAGGACAACATTTCTTTTGCTTCAGTCTTTTCTTAAACTTTGAGAAGATTTTCCAGCAATCACAGTCATACCGAAGGACAGATATCACACACCACTCTTATCTTTGTTTCTGTTGCTTCGAGTCTCTTCTTCATCTTTGAGGAGATTGTCAAGCATATTGGAGGACATATATCAACGTAACGCTTCAGTATTCTTTCGTTGTTTCTGTTGCTCTGCTTAGTATTGGGCTATCCTAATATGCCTTCGGATTTCAGTGTCGCATTTTACGTCATCTGTTAAAACAAGTCTGAGATATTTAAATTTCCGAACTTGTTTGATTCTGGTATCTCTGATTTGCAGTTCGAAACCTGGGCTCAACATTTTGCTAACTGCCATGACTTCTTGCAGTTGTTGTTAACAGATTAAAAAAACACAGTGGTGTCTACTGAAACACGTGTATCACTTACAGTAAAAACAAATAATGTAGATTTATAAATAAACTTCCTTAAATAGTTTTATTTTATATTTATATATTAGACAGTGAGAGTGTGTCAGTCATATGGATCGATGAGTAGATTGCATAGCAATCATCTCTTGCGAGTTTGAACCTCATAGGGCGTCTTAACCATTTTAAATCGATGGTTTTATTGCACATTTTAGCTACTTTGAGCCTCCTTCGGTGACACGATCATATTTTTGCCTGCTTACAATACAATAATTGATTTAAAAATCCCTGCGAAGTAATTGTTAACAAGATATTATACTAGACGACTTACTGTTGTATAATTGGTGTTCCAAATGTGTAGCTTTGTGCCAGACACATACAGCAACCTTTTTAATTTAATGTAGAGAAAGTAATGACTAAATACTTTTGGCGTCGTTTTTCAGGATTGAAATGGTCCGTCGGTAGAGAAAGAATAGTGTGCTTGGTGAGGAAAGTTCATCTGTTTTGTCAAATTGACTCATTTTTCATACATAAGACTCACTCAAGTTTACTAGCAATTTACAGAAAGAATGAAATTGCCACCAGATATAAAAATTGGATTGTGTAAGACCTTATAACCTGTTGGACATAACTGGAGATTCCTAACATTTACAGATTTCGATAAACCATTACATGCCAGAAAAGGTTAAACCTTTTTTTTTAATCAATTTATCCCAAGTATGGAGATAATATGTTACATCAAGCGAGAGCCAAAGCCAGAATGGTCAGCGATTGGCCAGATTACGTCATGGGCGTGACATTCTCTACAGTGATGGATTGTCTTTGCCTCGGTTTTGTATATAAGTTCAAAATAGCGGTAATTCAGCAGAGGGACGCAAGGAGTCTGAAGCATCTATACGCATCCAGGTTTAGAGACCTGATAAAACCACTGGCGGAAGGACGCTGAGCCAACGTGCGACATGCCTTTCTGTGACGCCATTCCACCCGCTGCTTCTTAGAATCCAAGTTGCCACCCCTCTCTTCTAATAAACCAAATGACAAAAATAAATAACCCTTTTTGTTGATACCATTTTATGTAGTAGCGGGCAACACAAAACGCAACAATGCCAATTCACCCACAGTAGCGAGGAGGGAAATGGAAGAGATATAATTTAAAAGGAAGTTGAAACCCAATCCTAAACAGGATATAAGGGATAAACCGCTACTCCTGTTCAAAAGACAAAGGAGGAGTCTACTACTCCTATTAAATGTACTATTAAATTTTTAGTTAAATGTACGGATAAATACACTTCAGTATTATTCAATTCACGCCTCATTTTTGCGTTTATTCGCGCTCGATAAACATGTAAAAAAAAGTTTGATTCCCGTATTTGCCGGCCTTTTGAACGTGGATTATATAACTAATACACAATTAAAATATATGGGGGCAAAAAATTGGAGATCGCCAGGAATCTTACCTCTGAAAATAGAGCTACTAGAAGTGAACAAATAATACACTATTTAAATTATTCAGACTATTGTCCTCAATACCTTTTATTTCGCTCACAGGGGTTGTCAGTTCGGCAATCCAACCAGCTGATGAAGGCGGAGCGTACAACGGCCGAAACGTTGTAATAAATATGGTGACAAAGATGAGGACAATAGTCCGAATAATGTAAATAGTGTACATAATACCTCATCTCAGAAATATAGACAGATACTGAACAAATATTATCAATAAAGATATCACTGAAAAATTTACCCAGGAAAAAGAAATTAAAAAAATTTATGGAATTGTACAATATTTTGCAGCTTTTCTTTTATAGAAACACTAGATTTTACAGATATATTTGCTTTAAATGGTATATTACTGATTGCTTTGTGTGTGTTGTTGCTGATACACAGCTAATTATAATTCAATTTTCTGCATGTATGGTCATTTACCAACAAGTACCATATTTCTGGGTTTTTGCCTATTACCATATGTACCAGTGTTCACTGATACCAGTAGATTTCTTTGTGACTTTTATGAATTTACTGTATGTGTAGATGTTGCCTCCTGTAAACAAATAAAACAACTTTTAATCAATGTACTACAATTCTTCTTATATTCCAGAAATTTCTAATGAAGGGTTCCTTTTGAATCTGATCAAACAGAAGAAGATATCATCCCGCATTAAATTCCTTTTAGGTTGAACTGATGAAAGTTGTCCGGGATCAAGCAACCTTTATCTCTGTTTTAGATTATCATAATATAATATAATATAATATGCTGCTCAGAAATCCGTACACGAATTGCCGCAGCCCATGGAAGTGATTGTTAGATTGACAAGAATATGGAGCAGAAAAATCAGCTTTTAATCAAAGTAAAAGACTGTCCAAATCGCTGGTCATCTCCATTCTTCTATATGGATATGAAACGTGGACATTTTTGGCAGAAACATAGAGAAGGATCCACGCGTTTGAGAACAAATGCATGAGAAAACTCATTGTCATCTATCGGGACCAAAACCAATGATTTTTTGCGGAAAAGGGTTGAAAGTTTTGTGGGACACCAGAAAATCTTTGGCACGGTTTGGATACATTACAAGGCATGACATCCTCTGCAAGACAATCATGCAAGGTACTGATGAAGGTGGACGTAGGAGAGGACGCCAACACAAAAACTGATCGGACAATGTCAAACAATGGACGGGTATGACTGTACCAGAATTGCTGATGGCTGCCATTGATAGACCGTTGTGGAAAAGAGTTAGTGTGGCTTCTGCATTCGGATCCGACCTACGATTACAAAAGTCAAGGGAATGATGATGATGATGATGATGATGATGATGAATAGATATATTTTCTTTGATCTTCAGTGAATATCTTGTCGCAAATTGATCTTTATATTTTAATTCTTTGAAGATATTCATATAGTAAAGCTTAGAATAAGCACAGTGAGTATCTACATCACTACATATAAGTAAAATTTAAGCATGCATTGATTGCTGAATTTAAACACCCACCCTGAAGCAAAATCATGTGAGCATATATAACTTTAGCTTAGTCTGGCACAAGGCTACACATAGGAGCTTTCAATTAAGGCATCTCCAAACAAGAAAGGCTTTGGCAACTTTATATTGCTTACTACTATTTTATTATAGGTTTCAATCATATACAAAGATTAGATTACTATGGCTGAAAGCGTTCATCTTCTATGTGATGTGTTCCTTCCGGATGTCGACGATCATGATTCTCCACACTTTCCTGTCCTTTGTAGCGCTTAGTAAAGTTTGTCTTTCTTAAACTTTGTTCCTTCATCTATTTACTCAAACTCAGCGTTGTCTTCCTGTTTTCCTCTTGTCTTCACTATATAGTTCTTTCCTTATTATATGGCATGAAATATTTTGTTTCCATTTTCCCTAAAACTTCATCTTTGGCGAAATATGCATTCCAGGAATTCTTCAACATCTTTCTGCAAAACCAATTTTCTCTTTGCTTCAAGTCTCTTTTTCATCAGTTAGGAGATTGGCCAGTATTCACTGCTATTATTTCTATCTAATCAAAGTTTAACAAAATGAACCTGCTTACCGTCGCTACTGTAGGGTAGAATCCTATACAAAGATTAGTCTGGCAGAGGGCCAAAATATTGCTGTACCTTGGGAGTAGCGAACTCTATCAAAATCCCACCTTGATAATGACTCGACTGAGGCATTCATTAACAGTAATTATAGTCTTCTAAATGATATTCCACTTAATAAGAATGATAAAATGTCACTCTTCTTCTTATTTAATACCAGTACGGCATTTCGGAAATTTCGAGCCTCTGGGTTCGTCGTAATGTAATTACGAAACTTGATATTCAAAACCTTTGCCATTTTCGTCCGCTTCCAAAGTTCGGGTGGGCATATGTCACGCCTCTTGTCAAGGTTACTAACGAAAAGGTATTACGTTACCAATTCTCCGGTATCATAGAATGTAATTAGGATGGTACTAACGACCTGATGATGGTAATTGCTGTGGCAGAATAGTATTTATAAAATAGTTAGTCGTAGCAAGACCTGCCTTGTGGCCGAGGGAGTTGTTAATATCCAACTGCGTTCAGTAATTGATGTTTGGGTGCGAATAAATAAAATACAGCATTTCCATTCTTGATTTTTAAGGCAGAGAATGTATTTTTCTTTTCTTCCCTCCATTCCCCTGGGTAAGGAATTGTACCATACCCAACCAAGAATAAAACTAACCGATACTTGTCTATATTTCTGGGATGAGATATTATGTACACTATTTATATTATTCGGAATATTGTCCTCATCTTTGTCGCCATATTTATTACAACGTTTCGGCCATTGTAAGCCACGGCCTTCTTCAGGTGGTTGGAATAAAGGGTTCAGTTCGACATTCCAAACACCTGAAGAAGGCCGGAGCGTACAACGGCCAAAATGTTGTAATAAATATGGCGACAAAGATGAGGACAATAGTCCGAATAATGTAAATTGTGTAATCGATAGTTATACAGGGTGTGATGGATAAATTGTCGTCTAAATAACGCAAAAATGAAAATAATCCTGACATTTCAATGTAACAGATATATTTACCAAAATTATAGAAATATATCTTGAAATACTAAAGAGTAAATTTATTCAATAAAATCACCATTGGCTTCAACCACGGCCTTGAGATGACTTCGGAATCTCTTGTAAAGTTTCTGGCCGATCTCCTGGTTTAAGTTGGTGAATGCTGACATAATCCTTGCCTACAGGTCATCTTTGGTTTTACAAAAAGGTATAGTCTCTCGCTCAACTGTATCCAACACAGAAAAAGCGCGGTGATTGGAATACGGGGGGTTAAGTGGTCAGATATAAGAGGTGATGTGGTTGTATAGTCTGACAAACATGACTGGGTTTTCTTGCATGTGTAGCATGGTGCAGAATCCTGTCGCCAGACATAGAGTCTTCCAGAAGCCACCCTCTTGACTCCTGGCAGCACTACCTCCTAAAGGACTCCGTGTTGAGTCTGAGATATTGAGGAAATATGAATGGAGTCATAACATCACCATCACAAGTGATAATTCCAAACACCATTATGTTGACTGGATATTTAACTCTTTCCATATCCTCTGAATTGTGCTCAGGTTAACATCCAGACATACTGGAATGTTCTTATTGGAACTTCCAGAATCACTGGAACATCACTTTCTAAGAATTTTGAATTATTTCCTGTTACAAGTCTTTATTACACATGACTATTTGAACTTTAAATTTAAGTCAATCTATAACTTGACGAGACGATTAGAATTCTAAAACTGATGAGGTGACTAAAAAAGTATCAACATTCAAAAAAAAAATTATAGAATTTTGTCTACAATATTATATTGTCGATCGTGTTATTCCGTAATTTCTGACTTCGGAAATGTATATAGGGCAAAGTTCAATATTCGTCCCGCCAGAAACCGTTTTTTCTCTTGACAGCGCAATTACTATATATACTAGAGTACATTGCTAATTTTTAGGACCTGTTTCGACGCAAAAAATAGGGGGGAATTTTTTTGGAAGCGGTTAAAAATCATACAATTTCAGTAACCGGTTGCTTTATACAAAGATACATTCTTTCTGGAGAGGTTAAAATTCGTGTATTTTCGGTGACTGTAACCTAACTGGTAAGACTCCCGGTACCATTGACTAACGTAAAGTGGTATACAAAGTGGATGAGGTTTTGCTCTTCTTGTAGCAACAAAATGGAAGAAACCTAGACTATGTAGGATGCAGGCCAACAGTAAGGAGCTACTAACGAAAACGGTATCTAAATCTTTGTATTTGATATTATAAGATAAGTGGCTATTCTAACTATTTTTGAGTAGCTATAGCAAGGATCGGCACCTCTTTACTAACACTGTGCTAAATATCTTCTTTGCGTTGTCATAGTTATTAGTCCGGGCTTCGTGATGTTATTTGCGGCTGCGTGCCAATGGAAATTGCTTGGTGTGCCACATGTGGCACGTGTAACGTAGGTTGCCGACCCCTGAGCTCTTATAAAAGATATAAAGACCGTTTATTTGCCATAAAATATACCCAGTACTAAAATATTTGACTACGGTAGGCCTATTAGGATTGTCAGAATCTGGGGGTCACATTATACACGAGTTATATGAAAAAAACATGTTTTAACTGGGGTCGAACAACATATGAAGTAGGCTTATAGACGTCTAATTACGATATATTTCTTCGGCAATTTTTATTGATTTTAGAACAGTAATACAATTCAAAAGTGCCTAACTTGATTGATAAACAAAAAAAAATGGAAAATTATCTACTTATTAGATTGTTTATTCACGATAATAATTCCATATTCACCAGATTATAAAATTTTATATACATCTTGACGAAAATGGCGTGTCATGATGAGACAGTGTGTAGGAAGAAAACTTTCCACATAATAACTTGACAAACAAAGCAGGGTTAAGATTTTAAAAGAAGATTATCACCAATCACAGACCTTGAGAGAAACGAGATAAAAACAAACATACTTAATCTATAGCTTCTGTATATTCGATTCCAGTAATATTTGTTTGTATTTGATCCATAATAAAATACTTGGACTTTGAATACTGAATAAAGACTATCACAATATGCTATAATTTGTGTAATGCAATATTCCAGCACGTACGTTTTTGCTTTATTTGACCTTGTGTCATACTAATAGGATCGTAATTCTTTATTGCCTATGAATTCGGTAGAAGTCAGTATACTAGTATAGACGGTTGTAGTAAATCGTAGCAGTGCAGGTGGTAATCGGGGTGGTAATTGCAGCGTTGGTAATAGTGAAATTGTTCATTCGGTATCAGCGTTGGTAAGTATTGATTTATTCAGAATAAGCTGACAACGAGACTACATTTATTTTGCACCTGGTAATAATTATGAATCTATTCGTGATTGTTTCAGCAAAATATCACACCGTTTTCTTTTCTGGGGATTAGTGTAAGAATATATTTTTTCTGATAGTCAGAGATAGATGTTTGGATAGACATGAATATAATGAAATAGACAACTTGATAAATACAAACTGAGATAGATAAATTGATATATTGCCAGTCAGTCAGCCAGTGGAAAAGGTAGATAAAGAGAGAGAGAGAGATAGGTAGAGACAGAGACAGAGAAGTAGAGAGTGATAAATCAGCTAAGCTATATATATATATATATATATATATATATATATATATATGTGTGTGTGTGTGTGTGTGTGTGTGTGTGCGCGCGTGTGTTATATATGTGTGTGCATATATATTTTTTTTTAAGGTGTGCTATATTTATGGGATAAAGTGCTCGGTATCAGAGATAGAGCGTCTGCAAATATAAATATTAAAGTGAACATTAAAGTCAACACTCAGAAGCGACAGGCTGTTTCATGCTGGACGCAATGGTCTGACAAAACAGCCTGTCGCCTCTGAGTGTTGACTTCAATGTTCACTTATATATATATATATATATATATATATATATATATATAGATAGATAGATAGATAGATAGAGAGATAGATACTTTTAGGCAAACAGGGAGACAAATAGCTAGCTAACTTGATAGCTAGTTAGATATGAACAGACTGAAAAGGACATCTCAATAGGGCGATATATATATATATATATATATATATATATATATATATATATATATATATATGTGTGTGTGTGTGTGTGTGTGTGTGTGTGTGTGTGAATAAATTGTCGTCTAAATGACGCAAAAATAAAAATAATACTGTCATCTCATTTTAACAGATACTAGAGTAAATTTATTCAAAAAATCGCCATTGTCTTAATCTACGGCCACCGGATGACATCGTAATCTCCTGTAACTCTTCTGGGCGGTGTCTTTGTTTATGTTGGTGAAAGCTGTCATAATCCTTGCTTTCAGTTCATCTTTG
Organism: Acanthosepion pharaonis; assembly: GCA_903632075.3. Classification (NCBI taxonomy): domain Eukaryota; kingdom Metazoa; phylum Mollusca; class Cephalopoda; order Sepiida; family Sepiidae; genus Acanthosepion; species Acanthosepion pharaonis. The sequence goes on from CAHIKZ030005380.1 coordinate 4,518,066, forward strand.
ATGTTAAAAATAGTTTTGTTGGTCTCTTGCTGAACTGTGCCCCACCTATAATAATCAAGTGGAGTACAGTCTGGAGAATTAGTTGGCCAAATGTCAGTGGTAATGTGGTCGTACAAATTTTCTGACAGCCATGACTGTGTTCTCCTGCTTTTGTGGCAGGAGAACCCTGTTGCCAGACATGCAGTCTTGAAGTAACCACCCTCTTGACTCCGCGCTGCATTACCTCCTCAAGATATTTCATGTAGGCCCCCATGTTGAGTGTGAAGCCCACACCCCAAAATTCGTGAGTTCTGTCCTTTTCAGAACGATCAAAGTGAAATTTTCAAGTTGCCGTACCTTCGTAGTTACCATGAGACTCATCCATCTCTTTCTGAATCCTTTGTACTATCCTCAGATTGACATCAAACACTCAAATTTTTGGCAGAGAGAATTGCATCATGGTTCTCTTCATCATGCAAACAGTGGACAACTGACTCTGCTAAAAAATATAAATATTGACAATTTACCCATCGCACCATATATATATAAAGAGCTCGGATCTTCGCAGAATAAAGAACGAATGTCTCTTAAACGGAAATTGTTTACAAAACAACGTAATATACCAAGCCACGATAAAATCACCAGATAATGAAGAAAAAGTATACATAGGGGTAACTGAAGGACCCTGGAAACAAAGAAATTATACACACAAAACATCTTTCACAAATAGTAAATATGCGAACAGTACAATGCTTTCTAAGTATATCTGGGAAATTAAAAACAAAACGCACGTCACACCAAAAATATCTTGGAAAATAAGGAAAAGATCATCAGCCTACAACAACCATTCAAAAACTTGCAAAGTTTGCTTGGAGGAAAAAATAGCTTTCCCAGACCAAAATAAATTATTAAATAAAAGATTCGAGCTCATCTCAAAATGCAGACATGAAAACAAATTTTTACTACGTTACTTAAAAATTGAAAACGGAAAAAATAAAACAAAAACAAATAAATAAACAAATAAACAAAATAACAATAAAATAAGCAAAATTAATTAATCCAAACAAATTACCAAATCACACCTGTTAGAATAGACGAAATAGAATAATAATAATAATAATAATAACAAAAAAAAAACAACGAACCCAAATAAATAAAGTAAATACTAAAAAAGTAGCAAACCATTATGAACAAAATATTAGTTAGACTAAAAAATCAAACCAAAAAATCGGACGAAAAAAAATAGCTATAACTGTTATATAACGATAAAAAAAATAAATAAAATAAAATAAAAATAAAAAATAAATAAATAAATACTACGTTACTTAAAAATCGAAAACCGAAAAGAGAAAATATACAAGTAAAATAAATTGACCTAAATTCATCCAAGTAAATAAATAAACAAACCAATCCCGATAAAGTTACCGTTAGAAAAAACAAATAAAGATAATCAACCCAAATAAACAAATACAAATTAAAAACTGTTCCTGCCAAAATAATAGTTAGAATAAACTACAACAACCAACCCCAAAACCGAACAAATAGCTTTAATTAAATTCTCAAACCAAACCAAAACTATTAAATTAGTGATATAAACAAATTTTTACTACGTTAATAAAAACACCGATTAAAAAATAAGTAAATAAATAAATTAAATAAGAAACAAAAAATAAAATTAAATAAAAAACAAGCAAAGTAATTTAACCCAAATAAATAAATAAACGACTTCCGGTAAAATAACCGCCTACCCACAATGCACCACTGACCCGTATATGTATAAATAGCCGAGAAAAATAACAGCACACGTGGCCTGAGGATTGCATATAGCATGAAACAGACTGTCGCCTCTAAGTGTTGACTTCTATGTTCACTTTTATATATATATATATATATATATATATATATATATATATATATAGAGAGAGAGAGAGAGGCACCTATTTTATATATGTGTTCTATTTCATTGTATATATGTGTTCTATTTTATCAACTGACGACCCCATAAGTATTAAGTTGTATGTTCGTTCCATTAGTAATGCTTTTAAAAAACGACACTATAATTATTTATTTTCTTTTACAAATATTAATTTCACTTTCTAAATCTTTTTGAGAAATTGAAAGACGAAAACAAGACACCTAAAGATAAATGGAAGATCCTCAAACAATCCAGAACCTGTAGCTCTTTATCTGAATCTTAATTTTGTGTCTACAGGTGAAGATGTGATTATTAAACTTTCGAATAGTCATCAATTGTTAAATCAAAGATGTGAAACTACTGTGTGTTGTAGACACGTTAAAGATTTATCATTAATTAAATTTCTACATTGATTTGTACTTGTATATTACTGGTAATAATGTTGGCTGTAAATAGGTTTATACTTATATTACAAGTTATATCGTTTGGTAATAGGTTTAAATTTATATAAATTCATATTAGCATTCTATACTTCTATATATTTTATTTATTTTTTAAATTTAATTTAATATTTTAAATAGCTTATTTACATTGTATGACTAATATTGTTACTTATTAAAGGGACTTTTATTACATACTATGATTAATTCAATTAAATAATATGTTGGTTTTTTAAATAACGTCAAATTGTTACTTCGTATCAAAAATCTTTGGATGTGGCAGACGCATCTGTTAAAAATTTTGAATCATTTTGTTTTAGCTTGTATCTTAATGTTAACGATCTTCCATTGGCTGAATTGTTATCAACAACTCCTATTGTCTTCCTTTCTTTATTTTTCTTTTTTTCTTTTCTTATTTTTCTTTTTCCTTTTGATATATTAATCCTCTACGTTTTTCTATTCACTTCTTTACTTTTTCTTCCTATTCTTTGGAGTTGTGACGTGTTGTCATTTAATTTTTTTTAATTTTTATATTTCTCTTTTTTTTTTTTGTTCTTTTTATTGTCTTCTTATCCTTTTCTTTTTACGTTCACCTGCTTTTAATATAATAATATTATTTTTCCTTTTCCGTTTATGGAATTTTCTTATATATATCTTTCTTTTCCTTTCAGGGTGTTCTTTTTTTAATTATGCCATTTAAAAAACAACGTATAATAAATAACTATTGCTCTCCTTTAGGTATCGAACACTCTTTTAAAGTAATTTTATGAACGTTTGAATTTATATTCATTTCGTTTTTTTTGTATATATATTTATATATATATATATATATATATATATATATATATATATATATATATATATATATATATAGTTAATATTAGGGTAAGTATACCCATACATATACAAAATATATTGGATCGTATTTACGAGTCCAATAGAATAAATTATGACCATGGAATATTAAGCATTTTTATTTTTATATATATATATATATATATATATACATATATATATATATAATTATTTATTTTAAAATTATAACATAAATATGTTATAAAATCACTACGTTTCTACGATCTACATTCAACATCATCACTTGATAAGTCACCAGATGTGTCGAAACAAAATGGATATTTTTGTAATGAACTTATAATATATTTATGCATACATAAATCATATACTTGTATATATATATATATATATATATATATATTATAATATTATAAATAAATAATTATATTCGCTCTAAATAATGATATATATTGTGTTTGATTTAGCTTTATCTATATCTATTGAAAGAATAGTAATTGTTTTTTATTGAATTTATTCTCACATACATAAATCATATACTTGTATATATATATATATATATATATATATATATATATATATATATATATATATATATATATATATATTAATTTATTTAACAATAGGCAATAAATATCCATAAGTATATTAAAATTTTTTAAACAGTTCCTTCTGTTATAACCTAATATAGTCTTATAAATAATAGATATATATATGTGTTTAAAATTTTATCTTTATCTATATCTATATGAACAGAAATAAAAATTGCATAATTATAATCATTTTTTCATCAGAGACCACCATTCGATAACAATCAATTCCATAATAATCATTACATTCTCATTCCAATGAAAATATTTTCACGCTCGTATTAATTTTACACACACAAAAATATGCACACACACACAAATAAATGCACATAAAAACGCAAATAACACTTACTAAAAAAAAATACAAATACAATTAATTTTTTAAATGACACATGTCCTAATTACAAATGAAATATTAAATATGTATATATAAAAGAAAACACACACAAACAACACACACACACACACACACACACATATATATATATATATATATATATATATAGATAGATAGATAGATTTTCTTTTAATTTTAAAAGATAGATAGAAAAGATTTTTTTTTTTTTTTTAAATCAGAAACCTAACGGATATTGTTGGATACATTTTTTTTTTTTTTTTTTTAATTACAAGGTATGGAAAACGTAAGATAAACCTACAGATAGATGTGAACTATATATATATATATATATATATATATATATATATATATATATATATATATATATATATATATATATATGGAACTTATTTCGGATATAGTTTATTGTCAAAGTACAGCATGAATATCAAATTAATGTAAAGACATATGAATAAAGACAAATGGAAAACATTTATCTTATAAAATTCCTCAGAGGACAAACGCGTCTTGTAAGATAAGTTTTCCTTTCCTTTTCATTCACACACACACACATAAACACACACACATACACACACACACATACACATACATATATATATATATATATATATATATATATATATATATATCTGGCATCTTTAGATATATTAAAGATAATGGAGTAGAAAGAAATATGCATCCGAACAAGAAATCGATTAATATGAAAAGCAGATAAATATGAATAGATTGACCTATATACGAACTGTGATGGAGTGATAAGAACTTATGTCTCACCCACAACTCTATGTGTTGTGTCTTTTCGGATCATTGGCCTCTATAGCTACACACGGCTTCCTGCTTTTTTTTTTTGACTCGTAGCAATCCTTTCTCTTATGTCAAACTATGTCTCTTGCATCTAGCATTCCTTATTCGCTCAAATAAATGACGAAGTTGAGATTAGAAGAAAAAAAAAATTGCTAATATTTATTGCTATGATAGAGAAAAATGTGAACCAGTGAATTGTAAACAATTGTTTTCTCTTTCGGCCATCATCAGGTCTCAGCTAAAGATGAATATTCAGGTTTTATTTTATTTTTACAAGTAATTTGTAAGTAAAGTGATGCAATATTGTACGAAATCACACACACACACACACACACACACACACACACACACACACACACACACACACACGCGCGCGCACACATAAAACACACATACACACGCACACACATAAACACACATACACACACACACACACACACACATATATATATATATATATTATGAAATGGACAAAGTCCGACAATTATTTAAGACATTATTTTTTATGTTTATACTTTCTTTTTATAGATACAAATATTTAAGTAAGTGCTCTGTTTATAATAAACAGTATTAATAACATTTACCGGCCTGAATGTCCGATTCCTATCGGAGGACGCATATTTTCTATGACAATTTCTCAGCAGCAATCCTTCTTTCATGCACATTATATTGAATACGACAGCCAAGGTGCTTTTATTTAATTTCTTAAAACGATTTCTCTTGCGATCTAATGCTAATAATTTGGGGGGGGATGATAAATTATATAAAAACTGTCCAAATGTTCTTTTTATCCGAGCGCTTTCGGCTATACATTTAGCCATTTTCAAGGATTAAATATTTTAACTCTTAAATAAGAAATAGTTTGTTGTATGTATCTTTTATAAAATGTTTTCATTTTTCAAAACACAGTCAATATGTTGTGTCCATGTTCACAGTTAATATTATTAAGTGTTGTTTTTTTTTTCTTTTTATTAATAAGGTTTCCATTATTTTTAGCCTTTTTTTTTGCATGTCGATGATGCTATTTTACGAATAGTGTCCGGTAGGTCTCAATGAATATTTAAATGAGATCTAATTGAGCTATGGTCAGAAAAGTGTAGAGTGAGTCTTCGTGTCAAACATGTTGACCATAGCTCAATTAGATTTAGTGTTGGTTCTTAATTTTCTCAGATGGTTAAGACGATTCTTTTCAAAGTTAGTTATACCTCGGTGGCATGTGTTTCTCCAGTTTTTTCAACAGCAAATTCGAACTCCTCTCTAGGGCTGTTTGCAGTATTTAAATTGTATTTGATTTTGTCCTTGAAGCGTAACTAGGGGCGGCCCACATTACGCTTACCATGAAAAAGTTGGCTCGATATGAGGATTTTCGACATCCGATTATCATTTATTCTAATGATATGACCAGCGCATCTGAACAGTGATTGCATCAGAAAGGATTCGATACCACCGATGCCACATTTCATGAAAAGATCAGATTTAGAGATTTTGTCAAGCAGTTTGTAACCGCATATTGAAGGAAGACAGCGTTTATGAAAAGCATCAAGGTGACTGACGTGTCTCCTGTATGGCGTCCACGATTCTGACCCATAAAGAAGTGTGGTGAGAATGACTGCTCGATAGACACAGATTTTAGTTTTCAGTGAAATCCCACGAACATCCTATAGGCAATGTTTACGCTTCCCAGAGGCATTAATTGTCTTTGATATTCGGTTAACTATTTCGTCATCCATTGACTTTGCTTCCTAAGTATGTGAATGATTTAACATACTTCAGGTTGTTTTGCCAACAGTAATCTGAAATCTGGAAAGGTATGGGCAGTTGTTTTTTTTATTTTACACCTTGACTTGCTAGTCCTTGGTTGATGGAAAACTTCAGTTTTCTTTAAGCTTATAGTTAATCTGAATGCATTGCAAACGGTGGAACAGCGATTGACGAGTGCTTGACATTCTTTGATTGATATACATTTACACCCACATCCCCATATATATATATATATATATATATATATATATATATATATATATATATGAAAAATTTCTGAGAGTTAACCTGTAGAAAAAGACAATATTTATAAATGTAAAAAAGACAAAAGTCACATAAAGATCTCAACTGTAGTCTTCGACGTATAAAGGTCTTGGCAGACTATCCTGTCCATATGATTTGATTCTAGCGATGAAGAATAGCAATGAATTAAACACACTTTTTTGAAGAAACAATTTCTGTGAAATGCTTCAAATAGTGAGCCACAGATTTTCTAAAATACATAAAAATAATTTTGAAAATTTCTATTTTGGTTTGTTTGCTAAATGAATCGGCGAATTCTTTATTACAAGCACAGAATCGACATTTAAATGACAAAACTTTACGCACGGTAAATAGCTTAACACTTGATTTTTAACTTAACTGTATCTTTACAGAAATTAAATTTTAACTACATTCAACACGGTCTTAATTTTAAATACACACATGTTTTCCCAAGCGTAGTTTGCATGTGACGCAAGGCTGAAAGTATGGAGCCCCCAATGACGATCGAACTCACTACTCAGTTCTAGCGAGACTAACTTGCTAACCATTACACCGCCTCCACTAGTCCAAGCAAAGACACACACAGACAGACAGTTAAATTAATTAATTAAATTAAAAGCATTAGTTCTGTTTAATCTTCAAGCGATATATATATATATATATATATATATATATATATATAAATATAAAATATATAAAATATATATATATATATATATATATATATATATATATATATATATATATACACAAACTAAAACAGATAAAATAGGTACATAGATGCCTACCTACGTTTCTGAAATGAGGTGCTGTAATTATTTAGCCAGTTCACATTGGTCGGACTGTTGTCCCCATCTTCGTTGTCATGTGTCCTGGACACATGGCCATGTGGATAAAAGCGTTGCTTGTATCCAGTGACTTGGGCCAAACAGTTGTGAGTTCAATTCCTGGTCACAGCAGAGATAAACAAAAACTTTGAGAGTTGAGTTAAAAGGGATATAACTGGTACGGAGACATCCGGGAGGGGCATGGCACGTGAAAGTAGAATAATCTACTCTGGTGGACGAAATGAAGGGTTCGATTTGAAATTCCAATCACCGGAAGAAAGCCGGAACATGCAACGTTCGAAACGTCGTGAATATGGCAACAAAGCTGAGGACAACAGTACGATCAATGTAAATAGTGAATATGAAAATTTCTCCGATTTAAAATATTTTCATTTTCGTATTGTGCTTTGATAAAGTCCACATTGGACGAAACGCGTCAGCAATTACCTGTTTTCCTATTGTCATTTTTATTCATAAATATAAATAGTGTAAATAGATGCATAGATATAAAATGACTAGAAAATCTAGACCACATATATATATATATATATATATATATATATATATATAAACCTAGTGAGCCAGACAAACCTACCCAGGTTTCACCGAAGCGGATCGTCAGGGAAAGCTGGCTAAAGAGGCAAAAGAGAAACGCAAAATCAAAATTATACCACGTGACCAAAGATAAAGAAAAACACAAGAACACCGGGGGGGGAAGGAGTTAAAGATTTATTCAACAACTAAAAGGGGAGGGGATATTAAAATACGAAAATTAAGGTGGAATGACAAAATAAACGGGGAAATTCGTCCTAATTCAGTAACCAAGTTTTTTTATGCCTACATATGTTAAGAATTTCGGTTTTGAAGTTTAATAGCTGGTTAGGTTGATTATATAAAGCTATGGCTAATTTCTCCTCTGTACATAGTTTACAAAATTTTTGGCCTGCTTTATATTTGGGTCATTTTTTTAATATTTCCCACTTAAGGATGGGGTCTTTATCATTTTCTTGTCTGGTTTTCCATACGTAAGTGGATAGCGTGTTACTATGTTTATTTTTTTCGTTTTTAAAAACGGTTAGTTGTTTACTCCTATTGGAGTTTTTTCTTTGGGCTTTAAACCTGTATCTGTGCGATTTTTTTCGACAGCCTTCATGTTTCTAGCTCTTTCTTTTTTTAAAACCTTTTTTTCCCTCGAGATTGATTTGATTATTGGCAAATAAAAGATTCGAGGGTTTTTCGAAACTAGTATAGTTACCTATATATATATATATATATATATAAACTGATAAAGATATAAACCATATATATATATATATATATATATATATATATATATATATATATATATATATATATATATATATATATATATATATAAACTGACATAGATGGGCGAAACAAGTAACGCGTTCTGGGTAAGACGATAAACTTCATCTGACAGCAAGGGCCTTGATCAGGTTTTTTGAGGAGCGTGGAAACACCTCTTACTTGTTGGTGTTCCTAGGTCTACCTTGAGCCCGGGTGGTAGCCCTTGTCAGCGTCCCAGCTATGGGCAAATATTTGACACTTCAAAAGAGGTCAAAATACAATTAAAGTATAAAATAGGTTTTAATACCAGCAAGAATTTTTGGAAAAATTAATACAGGCAATAGATTTTTTGAAGAAAAAAAATATTACCAGCAATACATTATTACAGTATATATATATATATTATATATATATATATATATATATATATATATATATATATATATATATATATATATATATATATTACCAGCAATACATTTTGAAAAAAATATGATGAATTACATTTAAGAGTTTGCACTGTTACTTATTTCGTTCGGATTGGATCGTTTTCTTTTTACGTCAATGGGTTTATTTAATGCCGACATGATTTTTATTGCTGCTAATATTTTTTTTCAAATATATATTGTTGGTAATATTTTTTTCGGAAATGTCCCGTTGATAATATTTTTATTTTTCAAAAATGCACCTCTGGTAATAATTTTTCCAAAAATATATTGCTGGTATTAAAACTTTCATAGTGTTTTACTCCTTTTGGTGGTGGTGGTGGGGGTAACTATTTTTCCATAGCTGGGACATTGACAGATGCTACCAACCCGGGTCAGGGTGATCCTAGGAACACCAGCAATTAAGAGGTGATTCCATGCTCCTCAAAACCTCCTGATCAAAAGCCTTGCTGTCGGATGCAGTTTATTGCCAGACACAGGGCAGCCACCACTTGATAGACAAAAGATATTTCTCAAGAGATCTTTCTTTTTAAAGAGACTGACTATTTCTACTTTATATCAAATAATTTTTGTCTAAAATTAGTGTGTATATTCTCTGGTATCACGCAATTTTATTATCCAATCATCTTTTTGTGTTAATTAAAAATAGAAGTAATCATTGGGTGAGTTAATGCTTTCAACAAAGAGTACTATTCTCATATTTCAGAGGAATTTGTCTCGCATTGACTACCATATATTAGGGTAAACATCACGTAACAATCTAACATACTTTTTCCAGGATTCATTATTGGTGGTCACACTCTTAACAGCATAAAATATGCAGATGAAACTGTGCTGATAGTAGACAGAGCGAAAACTACAAAAACTCTTACAGGCGGTAGTGAAGGAAAGCGAGAAGGAAGGTTTAAAAATCAATTGCAAGAAGACAGAAAGAATGGTTTCTTAGAAAGAATTTTCAACCCAAAATGCATTTTACAAATTGAAGATACCAAAATCGAACAAGTACAAAAGTTATATCTTTAATAGAGGACGGAAAATATGGAACAGAAGTCTGCAGGTGCATTGGGATAACCAAAGATGCCTTCCAAAAGCTAAGTAGAGTATTAAGAAACAGAAACACTTCGTTAGAAACAAAGAAATGAGTACTGAACAGTTACATGATATCTGTTCTCCTATAAGGTAGTGGGTGCTGGAAAATCTCGTCAAAGATGAAGAAGAGACTTGAAGGAAGAGAAATGTGGTTCTACAGGAGGATGCTGAGGATACCATGAGCTGAATAGGGGAGTAACTACGAATTTAAGGATATTCTTACTTAATCTTAGGAAGAGAAGGTTGAAATTTCGAGCGCACATAATGAGGAAAGAAGGCTTAGAAAATCTGATATTCACAAGGCACTTTGAAGGTAAGAGGGACAGAAGAAAACAACATACAACAGACTTAATGAACTTACCTACATGAATGGCGGAAGAGGGTTTAAGAGAAATAAAAAGACAAAATATATTGAGAGCTAAAAAGAACAGGAAATTGTGGAGAGCCATGATCGCCTACGTCCTGAGTGAACATGGTACATAAAAAAAAAGAAATCAGTTTCTGAAATATTGCATTCTATCTTTCCATTACATTCACTTATGTGCTAATACCCTTGGGAAAGATATGAATCCTCTTCTTCTCCTCCCCTCCACCATCTTAGGGTAAATAGCAGGACAGACCTGGTTCTATAGCCTTGGATGGCATCTGGTGTACCACAGAAAGAAATAGCTTTCTACTGCAGGAAAAAAATCTGCCTCGTCAGTCATGTATCGAAAGATACATGATCGCGTAAGCGTGTATCACGCATGGCACATAACTGACTGATCTACTGTCTTCATTGTTTAAATTGTCCACATAAATGAATTTGATTCATTTTGATGAATTCGATCAGTAACTCGCATTTAGTATCCTTTTCCCAACAGCATTTTTTTTTATTCCAGTTAATGATCAAGCTTTTTTGTCGTTTTCAATTAATAATCCCTTTATAAACATGAAATTTCCCTCACATTTTGTTAACTCCTGCGTAGTTGAAAACAACAATTCAGACTGTTTCAAGTCAAGTGTCAATCGCCATCTATTCCCCTTATTCGTAATAATCTTCTTTCTTTTCTATTTACTGTTAAGTTCATATCAAACACCTTTACAATGAACGGCTCGTGAGCACTTTATCTAATTCAGTATTATAAACAGCCTTTTAAATTTTTTTGTTTTAGTTTTTGAGTCTGCTATGAATACAGAGTCTTAATGTATGTTGTAAGATTATCCTGCAGATAATTCCTGCTAGATCTTCTTATGATAAAACATTATCTTGTTTCACTTATATGTCTATTATTATATTCACTAGAGATGTTGTCTATTCACTTGCAATGTATTTTATTCGAAATATAGACTGCAGGTTGTATGTCTATCTTTTCTTAAATAAAAAAAAGACTTTGTGTTGTACTTTATACAATTGAGTAATCTATGAAGAATACGTAGAGGTTTTCTCCACTTCTAATTCCAGATCTGATAGCATAAAAACCGTTACTATAAAAATCTCGTCCCAAATTAGTATTTCATATTTCGGGCCTGATTTTGTTATGATTTGCATTTATTGAAGTCCTAATTATTAATGTTGTTATATCGTTCATTAGGCTGGATGTTCGGTTCCTTCTCATTCGGTTGCATCTTGTTTCTTTTGCAACACTGAAAATTTATCAACTTAGATCTTCCGGTATTTCACCGCTATTGTATATTTCACATTTCAGTAATCTTATCAGCTCCAAAGCCTGCTGTTTATTTTACTCTGTAGTGTCCTTCCATGTTTTTATATATAATTGTTTTGGGTTTCATATATAAACAGGGATCTTCTCTGAATTCATTTCAACATTGGTATACTCGTTTTCATTTTCCTAAAAAATAATTTCTTCTTTTGGCGAGTAGTATGATATGTCTTCTGCTGATTTTTGCTGTTCTGTTTTCGCTTTATCTGCACATTTACTACTGGACTCTTCCGCTTTAGCCTGCTTACATTTCTCTTAGCCTTATATAGTCTTAGACATTTTTTGACATTAGCAAATGTCCGCCTTTCGAGGGGGTCGACATTTTCGCTTGTCATCTAAATTTTTCTTTTCTCTTTCGTTCCACAATCAATTCTTTTGCATTTGTCACTAATGCATTCCTTAAGGGGGAACCATTTTGAATCCCCGACATGTTCCAAGTCTTCAGATTTTTTTTTTTTTACTACAACGTCATGTGTTTGAAAATGCTGTTGTGTTTTCATCTTGAGGTTTATGCTTTGTGTTTTTCTGATGTTGTAATCGTATTCGGCATATAATTGGTTGAGAATAACACCTGAGGTCAATACCTGGATACATCTTAGGGTGCAACATCTATTGTTGTAAATTCTTGGCGATGCCCTAGAGTAGTGCATGTTTGCAAGCGTCTTTTGAGGTCAGTGCATTATAGAACATGTCGCTTGTACTCACGAATATAGCCTACAAATCTGCGTTGCAATTTATTGCGATGGCCATAAACCTGTTTATGGCTGAATAATATACGAATCCCCAGAATCACAAATACTTTTGGAATAAAGACTTGGCCTTCTTCTCCGCTGATTTCCAAATACGTCTGTCTTGTTATTTAACTCATAAGTTTCACAAACACATACACACAAGTACAGACACACACACATACATATATGTATATATATCTTTTAACTATTTAATTCTTTTAAGACTTGCTTCAATGGTGCTTTTCTCGCCATTTTATTGTATCGTAGAACTTAGCAGTACTATTGGAGGGTATTATCTGATGTTAATGTATATACTACTCGGATGGCCATTTCGAATGTCTTACTTTTCTTTTCCATCAGAAGGACACTGGACGATTGTTATTATCGCAAAACGCGGATCCATCATAACGCCGAATCATGGCTTTTATTTCATATTAATCTACCGCTTTATTCTGTCCCCTTCCAATCTATCTATCTATCTATCTATCTATCTATCTATCTATCTATCTATCTATCTGTCTAAACTATAGGCCAAAAGTTTGAGTAAACCTTCTTCATTTAGTAATTAGAAAGATTCATATCATTTTTTCATTTAATTAAGTCAGACAAAGTCAGTATGTCTAAAATAAGTTAACCAATTTGTGCCTGGATCCATTATTTAAGAGAGGCGGTTGCCTAAAATTTAAAACCATCAACCCTAAAATCGTGATTAGGCTGTCAGATAGAGCAGACAAAAACAGCTAAGATTTTACGGAAACTTCATGCAGCAATTTCATAATTTCGCTATTATTATTATCATTATTATTATTGAATATATGAAAAACTCTTCCTGCTGAGAAATTCCCTCTGGTCTGAAGTGACCTAGTTAATTATTATTTTGACAAGGCAAGCAACCTTCAAATTTTAGGCGATTCTACGAAATCCTGTTTCCCCAGTGTATCTTTAGCTAGCTAGTTGACATTCTTTTTGTATTTTTACTCGGTTAAGCAGGTAAATACATTGATGTAAGTTCATATTTTGTATAATATTAGAGAAAACTTCGAAATGTATTTAGTAAGAAATGTATTGCTATTATTATGCCAACTGTAGTTTATCTTTCACAAAGCTTAGAGAAAATTCAGATGCTAAGAAAATGATATTCTCACGATTAATTAATTAATTAATATTAATTATTATTTATAAATGATGTCGTTAATAATATTAATATATTAATCACAGTAATAATAATTTTGCTCAAATAATTTAACGACTTCAAACAATGCAAAATAATGCAAAAGAAAATCGATCATAAGAGCAGAATAATGCTTAAAAAGACGACAAAATTCGATTTTCAAAAATAAGCATCAAATCTCAACATAGATAAAGAAAAAATAACACAAAGAATGCTGTTATGGATGCAAAGAGGGAATCTGAAAAGTGAAATACACTTAATACTATTAACATAGCAAAGCAAAAGATTTTTTAGATCTAAAATAACAATAAAATATCAAGTTGTGAGTTGGTCAAAGGAAGAGAAAATATATATATATATATATATATTACTATAAAACCCGACATAATTGATTGAGAAATATTATTCCCTGGTAATTATTCTTATCACACATGTTAATCCAGAGAGATTAATATGATACAGCCTCAAAAGAAGATATTGTTTTTGAGAATAAAATAACGAAGTAATTTCAGATATTAATACATCGCCTATTTAAAATCATGAGGTCAGAATTAATTTGAGTACGACAAGAGAAAATGTTGCGAAATAGTATCGACGTCCAGGTTGGGGTCGTTGAGTTTTGACTCTCTCAAAGAGAACGAATAATCAAGAAAATAGAAAGATCTTCTAAGATAAACGAAACTAAAATTCGTGGTGATAATCATTGGTGTACATAGATTGCAAGAGAGAGAGAGAGAGAGAGAGAGAGAGAGAGAGAGAGAGAAAGAGAGAGAGAGAGAGAGGGGGGAAACAATTCAATTTACGGCACTGAAATGAACTGCGCGAATAGTAAAGTTTGTTTGTTTGGGTTTTATGGCATATCAACCACTGTGGGTTATTTAATGCCAAATCCAGTTGATATATATATATATGCCAAATATATGAATTTTAAATGCCTATTTTGTATGGAACATTTTTAGCAAGCTAGAGCTTCTGTGCTTGCACACTGCAAAATAATCCTAGGTATTTTTTAAGTCAAGAATTTCCATTTTATTGTTGATTGTTTTGTTTAACGGCATCTCAACCTTAGTGGTCACTTTATGCCGAAAATGATTTTGAGTGACTTTAAAAGTCAAAAACGTATAGCTGGCAACATTATGGTTTCAAAAACGTATAGCCGGCAACATCATTTTTTACAAAAAACTTATAGCTGGCAACATTATTATTTTTTATTTTTTACAAAAAACTTATAGCTGGCAACGTTATTGTTTCAAAAACGTATAGCTGGCAATATTATGGTTTAAAAAAAACGTATAGCTGGCAACATTATTGTTTCCAAAACGCAGAGCTGGCAACATTATTGTTTCATAAACGCATAGCTGGCAACATTATTTTTTATAAAAAAACGTATAGCTGGCAACATTATGGTTTCAAAAACGCATAACCGGCAACCTTATTGTTTCAAAAACGTATAGCTGGCAACATTATTTTTCCGAAAACATTATCTGAGGCCTTGCTGTTGGATGTAGTTTGTCGCCGTACCCAGGACGCGGATGTAGTTTATCGTCATACCCAGGAAGTGAATAGTAAAGATAAGGTAGGATAGGTGAGGGAACTTGCTGTCTCGAGTGACGGCCACCACAGACCTGAAACCTTAATAATTATTAAAAGATTCGTTATTCGTTCATGTCCTTTTATGTATCATGTCCTTTTAGGAGGTAGTTGATCATAACTCTACACATTGTCAAAAATGAGTTCGAGCAAATTAAGTATAAAGGTTTTAGCAAGTGTCATCCAACATTGTGAACTGGGGCTACAGAAAGACAAACAAAAGAACTGTACCAGATAACAAAAACCCACCTTCAACTTTAGCAACAACTAAAATAAATATATTACACTACTGCAACGTTCTGAAATACTTCAAGCAAAACGTTAAGAAGGCAGCAACTCCATAAGTACTAGAAAGAGCGATAAAAGCTACTGGAATCGAGAAAACTATTTTCATTCAAATATTATTTCAATATGCCAATAACGTGGAGCGAATTTAAATGTGAATTAAGTTTCAGCGTCTAAAGATTTTATCTTTTTCTTTCAAATTTGGCGGATAATTGGGCGATATTATTTTAATACGTAATTGCCATGACTTACATAGCATGGTCCAGTAGAGAAATAAATAAATTTTCGCCAATAACACTGATTTATTTACTGCTGACTTTGATCCATCTTAATGAAACATCTAAGGGTGATCGAATAATTTGGACCGGTTTTAAATATGAATTAACTTTAAGAGTCTAATGATTTTTTTTTCTTTTTCTTTCAGATTTAACAGCTTAAGTCCTTGACAGTTTCAACCGCGGAAAAATTAATGATCAAACAACGTGTTAAACTTATGGAAGCTTATTACGAAAATGGACGTTCAAATAGGAATGCATTACGCGCACTTCGCGATTTTGGGGACAACATAATCGACCAACCGTGATTACAATTGGAAAAATTGTTCGTAAATTAAAAAAAAACTTGGCCGGTGGCAGATGTGAACCTTATCTCTAGTTTTCATTACATTTTTTATCGTTAATTTTGGTATATGTATGTGTGTGTGCGCGCGCGCGATTATTATAGGGTGTTCCAATAACGAATTTAAACGTGAATTGAATTTAAGCGTTTAATGACTTTTTTTCTTTTTCTTCAGATTTAACAACTTAAGTCTGGCAATTTCAATTCTATTTGCATAGATATATTAACAGTCAAACAACGTGCAATTGGAAAAATTGTTCGTAAGTTCAAACAAACTGGGTCGGTAGAAGATGTAAAAACACCATTGCGTGCTCGTTTACGCCGTTCAGCTGAAAACATTGCTGCAGTGCACGAGAATGTGGCCGAAAATCCAGATACCTCTATTCGTCATCGCGCGTACGAATTGAACATCTCCAGAACAACATCAACAACAAAAAAAAAACTTTTTAGTGATGAAGCCCATTTTCATCTTAGTGGATTCGTTAATAAGCAGAACTGTCGCATTTGGGCTGAGGAAAATCCAAGGAAGATTGTTGAAAAGCCACTGCATCCACAAAAGCTCACTGTTTGGTGGGCATTTTTTGCTAGTGGAATCATTGGGACGTATACTGTGAACAATGAAGATGTTTTCTTTTAAAAGTATGTTGGTTTATAATTTTAATTTAATCTTTTATATTTATATCTAGTCACGGATGCTAAGACTATGCAGTTATATAACGACAGTTATAAATAGGTCTAATCACTGTACTTGCCGCCATATTACTACGAAACACAATCGTTTCTGTTTGGATTATACCGTGGAATAGAAATGTTATTTACTGCTAAGTTTTTATTCAAATCCAACTATTAAATTTTTGCCATTATTGCGTCTTTAATTGAAATTGTGCGACAAAATTTGGTGGAATAAGGCTTGGAAAATCCATTCAAGTCTTGGTTCTAATTTAACATAATTTATGAGACACAGAGTGAGCGAGGATTTTTCAGGGAATTCCATTTTAAAAGTGAAGGAATTTAAGTAAACAATAGAGAAATTATTAATGAATTCGATGAAAACTGAAAAATCCGTCGAAGATCAGGGTGAATGTAAGATTACTGTGAACGGTGCTAAAGATTGGTATTACGACATTTGAGAACACTAAATATCTTATGATGACTGAAGCTGTTGAGATGATGGCGGTGTCGAAGTCGACTCAACACCAAACGTTTTGAAATATTTGTAATTCAAAATAATCTAGAATAATAAATGAAATAGTATTGAAGTGGAATTAAACTAAATGAATTAAATAATTAATGAAATATTCTTAATTAAATAAATTCCAAATTAAGACGTTTTTGGCTGAATTCAGATTATCTAAGTGAAAATACCAATATACACAACCGACATAAGTTGTCTATGAAAAACAGAGATGTCCAATTGTTAAAACTAAAAAAGATTAGGAAAATCCATGAGAATAATTAATTCACTCGGAATATTCATTCATTACATTCATGTTAACTGAATCTTATATATAGTTTGACCGAAAAAACTGGAATTTCTGAAGTGCGTATTGCCAGACATGAGCAAGTGGCAACACTGCGAGACAGTGACTTTGAGCAAGTAAACATTTCACCTTTTAAAATTCAAGATGAAATTCACAGTATCCCAGCTGAGATATTGCAGCAGTCAATGAGGAAACTCAACAGCAGATTTCAAGAATGCATTCGTACAGAAGGACGCCATCTACAGGACGTAATTTTTAAAAAAATGAAAATTCCATCATTGTTTCTTAAATGGCATGTTTTAGGGTTTCAATTACTATGAATAAAATATTTTTCTTCCATCACTCTTGGTTTTATTTGATTGTTAAAAAGTCCCGTTTTTTTGGTCACCCTGTATATATTAAATACACATACTTAAGTAAGCATTTGTTTATTTACTTTTACTAATTTTCACAAAATACAAGTACCGAGAGCCACTCAACATAGAGCGTTACTGTATAGTGTTGTATAAGATTAAGAAAGGGTAAGAAATGAAGTTCTTGGGTCTGTGCAAGAAAGATAACAGCCAACTCTAGACTTGAAGATGTCAAGATTTAATTAGTGACTAAAATTTCTGAGTTAAGTCGGAGGCATTAGAGGGCATAGAGTGGGGGAGAATTTAGAATGAAACGGAAATCCAATCCTAAACAGGAAACAAGTGCTGCGTTCTGTGTCGTCTCAGGATCAACACGCTAAGAAATAAGACGGAATCAACGAAAATGGTCATTTACTTTTGGTATTCGTTCTATTAAGAGTGGATTCTAAAAGGGAGTAGGAGGACCGACATCACATGAACGCATGTCGTACACTGGCTGAGCGTCACCCCGCGGGTAGTATTAGCCGGCCGCAAACCTAGGTGTGGGAGGCATATCGATGCTTCAGAACTGTTGAGACACTGTTGAAGTCGCGCCGTTTTGGACTTCGAAACCCCAACAAAGACAATCCATCGCTCTCAGAATGCCCGCACACAAGGAACTCCGCCCAATCTCTTACCATTCTGGCCGTTGCCTACGCATTCTGTAATATTATCTCCTTTATTATCTTTTTATATTTTCCAAAGTGTGTGAGTTCAATACCCGGTTAAGGCAGTGGAGAACTTGGAGAGTGGAATTAACGGGAAATAACTGATAACTGACATCCATTAAACTTGGCACGTGGAACTGAACAGTCTATCCCAGTAAGAGAAATAAAGGGTTCAGTTCGACATTCCAATCACCTGAAGAAGTCCGGAGCGTACAACAGCCGAAAAGTTGTGATAAATATGACGATAAAGATGAGGACGATAGTCCCAATAATGTAAATAGTGTGTAGATTACCTCCTTTATTTCTTTTTGAAAATACAAAGTAATATGCATTTTAAATGATTGCAAAGTGTAACTTATAGCTTACTCGTCAATCTCTCGAGATGCCTCCATAACCAGCGCTATATACGCAAACCTAAAGAAAACATAACAGAACATATATACAGACCTATGGTATAACAGTAAATAAACTTTTACAGAATTGAACCACAATATAAAATATGACAGTTATCCTTCCATCAACACTAGCATAAACGCATGACGCGTAAACATCCAATCCGGATTCTACTGGGTACTAGTATCCTCAGTATACACCAAAGTGGCTGTTACATGTTTTGTATGGCCCGTCTGCACAAAGGTTCATGGTTATTTAGCCGGTCGCAAACATGGGTGTGGGAGACATAACGACGCTTCAGAAATACTGAGGTCTTCTGTTGAATTCGCACCCATTTGGACTGATATTCACAACCCCTAAAAAAGCAATCCATCACTGTCAGAATACCCTGCCCACCAGGCACTCTAGCGAATCACTGACCATTCTGGCCTTGGTGACATTAACTCCACATTTGCTTTTTCAAAATACATATTAATATGCATTTCAAATCGTTGACAAGCGTGACTTGTAACTTATTCGTCCAAATCTCGCAATGCCTTCAGAACCAGCACCATATACACGAGTCAAAAGAAATATTATACAGGTTAAGAGAACATGCATTCAGACATATGGTATAACAGCAAATAAAATTTTACAGAATTGTACAACAATATAAAACATGACACTTATCAGTTGAGCGTCAGGGATTGTTCTCTGTGATGACTAATTATCGGTTAAGCTAAGTTAGAGAATCCTGGAATAAATCTTCGGTAATAGGAGCACATCCCGATGAACCCCCGAACCTGTCTGGCAGTAGTAGGAGTAACTATAAAGTGTATTGCATCTACTTTATCAGTATCTGGTTGAATTCACGTAGCGCTGATTGTAAACGCTAAGTACTTTTAACTTTAAATTCTGTTTCCTTAAACTGTTGAAAACCATCTGAATGTGTTATAAATGGCGTTCTGCGGAATCAGAAAACATTAAAATAACGCCCGATTAGGACAGAGTGTGCTGTTCCTGTCCTTGTAAAAACGGTGGACATTAATTCCTGAAATATACCGGACACGTTCTCAGCCCAAGTGGCAAAACATTAAAGTGGAATAAACACTAATGACACGTGAACGGAGTCTTTTACTAATCTTCGTGTAGCTTTATGTGCCAGTATCCAGATTTTAAGTCTAATTTGGAAATGTAGATGAGCCTAAACATTTTAACATGTCAATAACTGGGAGTGGGTGTGCATTGTTCTTATTTTTTATCATTCGTCTTCAGCATCCGAAGATGACCTTAACTTCGAATCACTGGGGAGGAGGTGGAGCGGAGCATTGTGCTTTCGGAGATTAATGAGCCCGATCTTCGCCCTGAAAAATCTGTTTCAGTTGTGACATGCGATGCTAGGGGCTGAACCAGGTCGAAAGGCGGAACTCTCTTGATCTTTCTTTTTTTTTCTTTGTTCCTGATTGTTTTCTTTTCAAGTTTAGACACTCTGAACCTTACAAGAGATCGGCAGATGGCACGGTTCTCAGCAGACTCTTTCCAGGTGGAATGGGGAATGCGACAATGCTTGAGAGACTCCTTCAGCGTGTCTTTGTAAAGTTTTTTGGTTTAGCGAGTGAGCCGTCACCATCGAGCAATCTCGTTGGAGAGTGGGGGGCGATAGTCGTTCATGCTGATAGCTCAGTAGGATGGCACGGATGCTCTCCATCCCAGCTCGCTAGAGAACTTCATTGTATTGGACTCTGTCCTGTAACTTTACACGGAGCAATTTCCTGAGGCATCTAATGTAGAAAGCATCATGATATTTAACATATAGACTGTCTACTCTTGGCACGCATAGAGCAGTCAAGGATATGACTATTGCTCCGTACACTTTGAGCTTGTTAAGGCTCCGTCCTTTTCGCTCCCAGATTTTATACTTCAGTCTGCTGAAGGCCGCATCGATTGTGGCGATTCTGTATGCCACTTCCTTATTGATTTTGGTGGAACGTGACAAAGTGCAACCAAGGTTGATGAAGTTATCTGCAGCCGCTAGTCTGTAGTCGTTGACATTAATGTAAGGTTCACCCTAAGGCACCGCAGGTGCTTGCTGTGAGGCTGAAGTCTTTGCAGGCTTTAGAGAATAGTTTCACGCTGACCTGCATGTCAGAATAGGTACTGGCATTGATCGCGCAGTCGCCGGCCAACAGGCAGTCACGGGCCGCGTATCTTCATGCACTTTTGTCTTAGCCTGCAATCTCTGAGTGTTGAAGAGTTTACTGGCTGTACAGTAGCCGAGACCTACATCAACTCGGAAGGCGTCCGTTATGATGACGGAATACACCATGCTGAACAAAGTGGGAGCCAGCACCCATCCCTGCTTTACTTCATTGGTGTCCAGAGAACGGCTGGGAGTACTCACCGTCATCCTGCAGTCTAGCATTCATGACATCATGAATTGCCGGACCTTTGCAATGAACTTGGTGGGGCATCAAAACTTGGTCATGATCCCCCGCATTCACTCAGTAATTTTATTTAGATCTGTTATGGTCCGGTTTCTTGTACCACGGTGATAGTCCAAGGTAGAACCAATAAAGAAGAACTCGAACATAGATATGGAATAACACAGATATATTACAAACAGGAATATATACAGAGAAGTAGAAAGTGTTAGTACGAACAATCAGGTTTAGTAGTAATTGTCTGAACGCGACTCTGTTTCGGACTGCCTCTGACTCGACTGGCTGTGACTGGCTGACAGACTCCTGATGGAACTCACTCCAGACTTCAGACTGAACAGTATTTAGTCACCCCCCCCCAAGAGGGCATCATGTGGCACAAGGCCGGTTTAAAGTGGGATCTCCGAGCCCGTGGGCTCGGCCCAAAATATGCCCTTTGAACCCGTATAAACGGTTTACCTCCCCGAAAGAGACTCCGCCCTTCGGCGTAGCCTCGTTTGGGTTCCTCCCCGCCCGCAGGCAGAGAGTTCAGCCGGTCGCCCGACTTCAGACTGAACGGTATTTAGTCACCCCCACCCCCCTCACAAGGGAATCATGTGGCATCGGCCCAAAATATGCCCTTTGAACCCGTATAAACTGGTTCAAGGTCGGTTTACTTCTCCGAAAGAAACTCCGCCTTTCGGCATAGCCTCGTTCGGGTTCCTCCCCGTCCGAAGGCAGAGAGTTCAACCGATCAGCCAGTCAGCCGGTCGCCCGACTTCGGACTGAACTCCCTGTTTCCTCTTGAGGCGCAGTATTTATTACGTATGGAATAGTCCATTATGTTATTATGGGTAAGGTCCCATAACAAGATCCCTAATATCTACGCAAAATCTCTTAGTACAGTCGTACAAGCATCACTGTCTACCAGAGTCTTATAAGAATGTCTATTTTGTCAAATCCTAAATGAGATGGGTGAGCCCGTATTATCGACTACGTATGTCGGTAATTCGTATTTCCTCTCGATGGTTCCATTTCGAGCAGACGTTCCCAGATTCACGAAAGCAATCGCTTACAACTCCGTCTAATGTGACCATCACTGCACTTGCAGCTGATAACTATATTTCTGCTTCTATTAACTAACTTCTCAGGTCGTGTATTGATTCCTACCTGACTCCACTTATTTTTATTGTATATGTCGGATGGTGCATATCGTCTTACCCTGGTATTCATTTCTATCCTTCTACATTGGGCCTTCTCACAGCGGGGCAAACCTCCATGGGGTTGTGCACACGTGTTGCCTAAGTTCAATTCAATGCATTGTCCCAACTTATTCTCCGCTAGTTTCTTTTCATACGCAGCGTCTAAGGTCTGCGGTTCTTCTCTGAAGACCGCCATCTAAATATCTACATTATCTAACCCCTCCATGAAAAAAAGTCTTAAGCTACGTTGCTATAATCGGATCCCCACAGTCTGCTCCTACGTAGACCCTCTTCGCTAATTCTAATAACCTATCCATATAAGATATTATTTCCTCATTTCCACCCTGTCGAATATTAGACAGTTGCCTAAAACATATACGAGGGTGTAGTATCTCTTTACAGTAGTCTGCAAGCGCTGACTTTCGTAGCTCCCAAGTCATCTGAGGGCTGGTCGATATCAGTCTTTGAGTGTATCTTTCTATAGCACCATTTGGTTTTCTGAGGATTCGACAAGCATAAAATAAGGCTCAATCTCCCCTACCCATTTCCTAACCCCACTAATTCTTTTATCTAAAGTCTTTATCTCACAGAGATATTTGTGAGTCCTCAGTGAACCGCTGATACTTTTAACCTCTGATGAGAGGCTCTAAATCAATTTGGCAAAATGTTCCGTTCTAAATGTTGTCAGGAAGGACACAGCAAAACAAAAATTAATGGGAACTTACATGAACAATCGTCTTTCGAATTGATTTCTCTTTTGTAAAAAAGGTTTTTATGCGAAAATACGCACGCCACGGCACCATAAAGAATCTTTTGGTATTCATTTTATAAAGAATGGCAGCTTGGATTCTAAAAGGCAGTAAGAGGAATGACATTACGGGGATAAATGCCATACGCTGGCACAGCGCCTCTCCACAGTTGGTATTAGCAGATCGCAAACATGGGTGTGGGAGGCATATCGACGCTTCAGATTTCTTGAGACCTTCTGTTGAATTCGGGCCGTTTTGGACTTATATTCAAAACCCAGACAAAGGCAATCCATCACTGTCAGAATATTCCGGGCACAAGTCACTCCGATCAATCGTTGACCATTCTGGCCCTGGTCTTCTCATTCTGTAACACAAATGATAATCCTCTACTCGTTTTCACAAGACCATGGAAGAGTGTGAACCGGACGATAAACAAAATATGTACTCCTACTAAATTTCTTG
>CAHIKZ030005380.1:4550000-4590000 GCA_903632075.3 Acanthosepion pharaonis
AATAGAGTGCGAATAACACATGATTTCTAAAAGGACTTTAATAGATCGATGCAGTAAGGAAGATACATTTTGATCGAAATAGCCGTAGCGAATTAATAGAGGCACAGCCTCGATTTGGCAGTATGAAACAAATAGAGAAATATGTGGAAAGAGTTTTAACAGAAAATATAACACCAAAATCCGAGGGCTCCTTGGAAAAACCAAAAATGCATTCAAAAAAAAAAAAAAAAAAAATCAGCAAAGTATTAGATATATTTTCGTTACAAACAAACTGCTATGGAATTAATATTGATCCTGTAGAAGCTGGACATTTTCGTCACAGATGGAATGATGGCTGCCGGCAAAAAAAAGAAAAAAAAAGAAAAATATTGCTCTACAGAAACATTACTGAGACTACTATGGACAAAGCCTTTAAGCAACGAGGAAGTCTTCATGAAAATGCAAAGAAAAGCAACACTAATACTCAGAATCAGAAAGAGATTAATACACAAGGAGGACACATGACACAATGGATAAAGGCTTTAGTTAGATCCAGTGACAGGACCCAAACAGTGTGAGTTCAATACCTGGTTAAGGCAGTGGAGAACTTCGAGATAGCTGATAAGTGTAGAAATGTCTACCTCGGTAAGTGAAATAAAGCGTTCAGTTCGACATTCCAGCCAACTGAAGAAGGCCGGAACGTACAACGGCAGTATTGCTGTAATAAATATGGCGACAAAGATGAGGGCAATAATCCGAATAATGCAAATAGTGTACATAATACCTCATCTCAGAAATATAGACGCACACTGAAGAAGGCCAGAGCGTACAACGGCCGAAACGTCGCAATAAAAATGGCGAAAAATGAGGACAATAATCCGAATAATGTAAATAGTGTACATAATACCTGATCTCCGAAATAGAGACAGACACCGCAGAAGACCGGAGCCTATAACGGCCGAAAAGTTGTAATAAATATGGCGACAAAGACGAATAATAATATAAATAATGTACATAATACCTCCTCTCAGAAGTATAGTCAGATAATAATGAGGAAGGTGAGCTATGAAAATAGGATACTCACGGGACATATCGAAGGGACCCGCTACGTGTCGAAACCGTTAGTTGTTTTCAGATAAAACAATCACTTATATTCTATACGAGGTGCATAGATCGACGCTTTTGACATGTAACAATTATTTCCTTTACATCTGATTTTGTTGCAGATCAAGAACCCTAATAATACACTCATTATTATATTTTACCATGTTTAGCACATTTTTGGAATCTATTTTCCAGTTTAAATTTAATACAGGTCGACATACGACTGTTCGACTTTACGACCAGGACCGTGGATTGGTATGTCTGGCCATCTGGCCACGACTACTCCTCGTCTGGCTGCGTGAGTGTATTCCAGCGTGGTGTAAAACAATCCCCCCCTTGCCCCCGGTAGCCTTAGCATTTCCTCACGTGTCCCTTGATCAGTGTATGGGCAGCCCCTTTACAAATCACTTTCTCTCGGTTCAATTTGTGTCGCTTGAAATTTTCTTAAAAACAAACAAACAAACAAACAAAAACAAAAGCATAATGCCTCTACCAAAATGAAATCGACTTTCTCACTTCGACAAGAAGGAAAGAAAAGTCTCCTATTCTCGGTAGAAAAATGATGGTTGATTAGACAAATTCGAAGGTGGAAACAAAATGAATATGATCGCACGTGATCTGACTTTATCACGCTATGTAGAAGATTTGGAAGGATTCATTGATTTGTATCTTTAACGGCATATCAACTCGTTATGGGTCATTTAATGCCGAAATTTATTTTTTCTTGGTAGCTTTGAAGTAGTAGAAATGCGATATATGTTATTCTGCTTTCACAGTTGAATACATGGTAGATGATACTTATCGTTTGTACATATACATATTTGCGTGAACATAATTACTAGTGGTGGTGACATGTGTTTTATATTGTAGTTTTGTTGAAGTTATATATTAGAATTCAGTGTGATTTCTTTAAGAAATTGTAGAATATACGGATAAATGTCATGAAAGAGTCCTTTTATGTTGCTTTATTTATTGTTGGTAATTTTACTATAAAGAGGTATTGTTGGTAATTTATTTTTTTATATAAATATATATTGCTGGTATTTTTACTATAAAATACTACTTTCATAGTGTTTCGTTGCTTTGTTATGGAGGGGGTTCACTATTGGCCCATAGATGGAACCCTAACAGGTGCTACTACCCCGGGTCAGAGTGGACTTGGGAACATCAATTAAGAGGTGGTTCCACGCTTTTCAAAACTTCCACTCTCCCGATCAGGATTTTGAAGGACAGAGAAGAATTTTGGTAAACCTGTGAAAAGTTCTGCACGTATGTGATCGACAGTTAAAACTTTAAAAAATCAGTTTTAGAACCTGTATTTTGTTTTTGTTTGTATGTTTTGCAAATATTAAACCAATTGCATTCTCGTCTGCAGTGTCTGAATTAAACCTGACGAACGTAAAAATGCGAAGCAATGCGTGGAGTGATGTTACAAATGGTATCAAATGTAAATAATCCGTAAAAATTATTTAAAAAAGACAGTAATGCATAAGGAAACATAAAATAGATTGCAAAATAAATTACTGAGCGATTTAAGACCTGATCGACTATCAAACTTTTGGATTAACCGATCGTGGACGTAAGTCGACGATCAGTATTTTACTTCAACTTGTCAGTTCTGATCTTGCATCTAATAGGATTTTTACCTACACAATCTTGCAAATATTAGAAATCAGAACATGATCAAAATCTGTTCAAACATTATTTTCTTTCATGTTTTCTGATACTTTTTGCACAATTCTAGCATCATCATATTCTTTGTCTTTCCTGTATTCAAATATAATTTTCAACGTTAATGTTTGGATATATTCATATGTCCTTCTTTCACCTTGCAGATGTTCTCTCTAGATTCTATATTCATTATTTCGAACTCATTCTAGACAGTAAACCACTTTTTATCTATACAACTAATAAAACCGAATCTTTCTTTCTTGTCAAATTGTATTTTATCTCTACCTCTGTAAGTTTAAAATTTAAGGGCTTTCCTTTTTAATCTTTAAGTTTAAGGTGAAAATAAGTAACAAACGATTTAATCTTAACGGGTAATTAGCCGACCTGATCAAATTGCACGTAAATCACCTTAAACAAACCCTCCTTTTGACCACACACATGTATCACTGTGTCTTTTTTTTCTTTTTCTTTCTGCTGTATCCCTTCAGGACGTGGGTGATTATAGCCATCCACAACTTTCTATCCTTTGTAAATTTGATCTTTTCACTATGCTTCCTTATTGCTATCTGCCAACCATTTGCACAATTTCGTTAGGGGAGGTCATGTGCTGTTTCATGTGTCAAATTTTCAGCTGTCTCTTTCCGACGTTAAGTTCCCTTTTGTTTCTTTTTTCTCTCAAACTACGCCGTTACTCACAATCCAGTTCATTCTCAGCATCGTTCTGTAGAACTACATTTCTGTGGAGTAAAAAACCTCTTAATCTCTAATTAGATAATCCAGCATTCAATACCATATATGAGTACCTATATTATATAACAGTTCAGTAATATTTTCTTTGTTTCTAATAAAATGTTAATATTTCTTCATACTTTGAATACAGTGCTTCATTTTCCATTCTTTGTTAAAACACTTTCGAGGAACTCTTAAGATTCTCGTGTTGGCCTGTTTATTTTGCTATCAACTATATATTCTCTCTTTTTATTGATGTCTAATCATTTCTTCTCGTTTTCCTTGGCTGCCTTCTGTACGAGTTCTTGTATTTTCCTTTCATTTTCATTGTTCTTTCTTTACTTTTGTTAAAACATTCTGCCGTCGTCTTTATGTAAAGCCATTTTCTGCCTCGTCGCATTATTTTTTTAAATTTTGTCTGAGATTTCCACAGCTTCAAGGTCAATTTTTCTTTAGTAAAACACAGGCAGTAAAACAACAGGACCGACTGAACTTGACGATGTTCTGCTAAACATCTTTTCATGATATTTAAAAGAATGAGTAGTTCGTGGAATATTTAGATGTTTTTACTCTTGCACTAATATACTTGAATTACAGCTAGTAGAGTGTTCAACATTTTCGACTGATCTGCTTGTTGAAGGCTATCGAAAACTGGGAGTGTTTCCAAAGGATTTCGGGCCATGTTGGAAGCGCCGACACCAAACCTTTATTGGGTCGTCGCTCATTAAATCATTGCCGAAAGGCTTCGTAATCGTTGAAGTATTTTCCGCAGATAAATTTTCAAGTTTCATAGGAAGCCACAGTCACACAATACACATACTCAATCTGCCAACTGGTTAATCCCACGGGAGAATGATTACGCATGCGCAATCAGTTGCACTCTGATTAGATGCCAAGTTACAGCAATACAGCGCAAGTAGTTCCCAACATAATCAAAAATGGTCGGATACTTTTCAGTCAGACACGGTTTGCTCAATGCGATGAGATATCAAAAATGAAAGGGATAAATTCCCGTAGTAGATTCGAAAGACAGATACAACATGAAACTGCAGATAGGCGAAGTTTTTTTGTTCTTTTTTAATCAGTGCCACCCTAAGGTACTACAACTACTAACACTCAAGGGGTGTGGAGGAAATGGGAAGAGAAACATTAATAATGAAAGGAAATAGAAAAGAGTAATCAAGAGGACAGTAGATAGCGATTGACATTGCATTTAAATTCTTGCAGATCAAATTTGGCTAGAAAGCATGGAGCTGGAAGGGAGTTCCACAAGCGAGAGGTGCAAGAAAAGAAACTGTTAATGTACAAGTTACGGCTACATCTAGCTAGCTCAACTTTGCCAGTCTAGTATTTCGCATAAATTCGTACAGCCTAGGTAGAAGGGCGCATCCGAACAATTACCATGAAAGCATTTATAAAAAAAGACACAAAAATGCAACCTTACGGCGGTGGGCATGTGACTGAAGCCGAGCCGCCAGATCAAGACCAGTAATATTGCACATTCTTTTTAGGAACATATCAAGGAGCTCCAGGTAAATTGCAGGGTCACCAGACCATATATGACAGCAATATTCTAAGCGTGGCCGAATGATAGACTTATGCATGATATTATTCAAGAGAAAAGAATTGTCTCACAATGAACCAACGTTCTTAGAATTGTCTCACAATGAACCAACGTTCTTAGAATTGTCTCACAATGAACCAACGTTCTTAGAATTGTCTCACAATGAACCAACGTTCTTAGCAGCGGACCTAGCGATAGATTCAATATAGTCTTTCCATTTTCTGTCAGCTGAGAACATTATCCCGAGAAGACACAATGAGTCACTCTCTTGCAGGATAGCATCAGCCATGCTAATGGAAGACAGAGAGGGGTTTCTCAGATGATTAATAGAGAGAAGTTTCGTTTTGACTGAGTTAAAATTGACAAGTTTCTTAACGGCGGTCATGAGTTCGTTTTGCACATCAGCTGCCATTTTGATCTTGTCGAACTGATCAGCCTTAGTTTCGAAGCAAAAGTAAATTGTAGTGTCAGTAGATTATTTTTACAATTAGAAACCAAACAAAGTATAAAGACATCGGACAATTTTGTTGAAAACAAAGAAGAGACTTTGAAGCAGTTGCGTCATATCTATCCTATATGGCAGAGATAGGTATGAACAGAGGAAAGCTGGCATCATAGACAGATTATGTAAGAAACAAAGAATTTTTAAAGAAAATAGGAATACACTTTTACTTAAAATCAGGAAAAAAAACTCATTGTCATTTTGTTGGGTATATTACGAAAAAGGATATCTTGGAAAGTAGGAGTACATTTTTACTTAAAATCACAAAGAAATCGTTGCGATTTTTGGGGGTAGAAGTATATCTTTGAAAATGGTATATCGAATGAATGAAGGAAAGTGCCAGTAAAACTTTTACATAAGTTTGTGTGAACGGATGACAGAGCGAGAGCAACGAGTGCTGATAAAATTGCTTAAAAATACAAGAGATAGGGAGTTAAGAGTGAGGCATGAACTCTCGATCCCTGAATGGAAATGGTAATGAAAAGAAAAAGAAAGATGAAGGCAATCGCCCGAAAATCCACTTAATAAAAATTCTCAGAAAATAAAAGTCTTATAGGCAGTAAGGTTGTTTAAAAAATAATGTTGAAGATACTCAACCAGGAAAGGTAACATCACACAATCTTCTATATGGATAATACATGAAGATCCAAAAATATGCCGACTTTTTTAATCATTTCAATTCAAGTAAGGCAATAAAGCCCCTAACATATAGGGGGGCGGTTACTGAATGTTAGAAAAACTAGAGAGAGAGATATATAGAGAGAGACTGAGAGAGAGAGAGAGAGAGAGAGAGAGAGAGAGGACAATAAATGAACAGGGATTAAGAAGTCAGAAGATAACGATTGATATTGCATTTACATTTTTGAAGATCAAAGTTGACAGAAAAGCAAGAGGCCAGACAAGAGATCCAAAAAGGAGAAATGCAATAAACTAAATTATTAGCATAGAACTTATGATTACATCTAGCTATCTCCACTGTAAAATAATGCAACCTTTCCGTCAATCTAATACAGCGCTTAAATTCATAAAACATATGTGCCATAGAGGAAAGTTCATCAGAACAATTACCATTAAATTATTTATAGAAAAGACACAGAAATGCGTTATGGCAGTGGGATAATGACTGAAGCCGAGATGCCAGGTCAGGACAAATAACATTACAAATTCGTTTTTGGATTTTATCAGGTATCTCTAAATATATAGCAGTAGCACTAGGCCTGATGTGACAACAACATTCAAACCAAAGTCGAATAGTACACATTGTATGATAGATTCTGGCGAGAAGAATTATGTAGCACGACACACTGAACTAACTTTTCTTAGAAGGAGACTTAGCAACTTCATCTTTCCATTTCATTTCAGCGAAAAATTTAAGTCCGATTTAGTTTGTAGGTATGTCCCAGGTAACGCTAAAAAAGTGGTATACCCTGGAGAAAAAGGTCCCCAAATTGAAAAAAAAAAAATTTTAACGTGTAAATGATTATGTTAAAATTAAAGAGGGCAGACCAAGGTATTTTTTAATTATTTTTAACATTTTTTTTTTCATTTGCAGCATTAGTTTTTTTTTTCACTATTTTCAGCTGGAAAATACACATTGATTTGGAAAATCTTGCAAAAATCAAGTACTTGTTGGATTTTTATGAAACTTTCAGAACTTATTCACAAATGAATGAAATTATTTTAGAAATGTTTGTCTTTTTGGAAGTCATGGTATAAATATTTTTTTTATATATGTTAAACCCCCCAAAATTAATTTTATGAAAACTTCAAAAAATTATTTTTGTATCTGGATTTTTTTTTTATTAAATGCACAAGACTGAAGATTCTAAATCATCGATTTTTTTGGTAAAAAAATGGGTAGAATTGTCCAAACTTTACCTCAATTGTAATTAAATATTGTCTTAGTTTTATTGGGTTTTGTAACCCAATAAAACTAAGACAATATTTAATTAAAAAAGCTTTTTATGACTTTTCTGAATAACATATACTAAGGTAATTCTTATCTGAAAAAAAAAAATTTGAAGAAAATGAATTTTTACAATTTTTTTTTCTTTTTTCTATTTTAAATACACAAATGACAAAAGTCACAAAATTTTAAAATATATTTTAAAATTAAGTTTCTTTTATGCAACCTCATGGAAATGACATATTTTATTCTCTACTTTTTGAAGATCATAAATTTGAAAGCTTATTAAAATCTGACAACCAGAGATATTTTTAAAATAATTTTAATCCAAAATTGTATATAAAATCGTCTCCAACGAAAGTATGGATGCACAGCTTTGAAATAATGTCACATGAGGTAGACTTGTTTCTCTTGATAGAAGCAAGTTCTTTTTACTTCAGAAATTTTTCCTCAAATATAAGTTTAAAAAGATTTGAAAGTGAATTTTTTTTTTCAATTTACAAACCAGGTTCACTTAAAATTAGAACGAATTACATCACGTCTGCGCTACCGTACGATAAATTCCCTTGTAAGTTGTCAATATATTGACACCCATCAAATAACACGCTTCAATCACGCACCCGCGCGAGTACCATGGTTGGAAATACCTCTATTAAAAAAAGTAAGTAATGTTTCTTTCAAATTATATTAAGTATACTTTAATCATTCTAAATTTCCTAAGATAACAAAAAAGAAGGTGTAATTGAATTTTAATTGATTTTTGAACTAATTTTGATTATTTTCAATTTTTTGTTTACAAATTCGGCCAGAAACTGCCGATGAATCGAATTTACTAGTTTTTATTTATTCAAGAAAAACGAGATTTTTTAACAAAATTTTTAAAATTTATAGGAAGGACTAAAAAATCTGAAAAAAATATTCAAAAAATACTTTGGTCTTCTCTGTTTAATTGTAACATAAACATTTACACGTTAAAATTTTTTTTATCAATTTGGGGACCTTTTTTCTCCAGGATATACCACTTTTTTTAGCGTTACCTGGGACGTACCTAAGTTTAGGTTTAAATAAATGAAAGTTAACGCAAAATATTAGTTGAAAAAGAATAAGAAAATGCAGATGTGACTAGATAGAAATTTACAAAGGATTTAAATAAATCATAAATCATACATATATATATATATATATATATATATATATATATATATATATATATAACAGAATTAACCTGTTTCTTCACATATATATATATATATATATATATATATATATATAGTTATAAAGGTGTGAAATATTTATGGGATAAAGTGCTCAGTATCAGAGATAGAGTGTATGTAAATATAAATATAAAAGTAAACATTGAGGTCAACAGTCAAAAAATAGGATGTTTCATGCTAGATGCAATCGTCAGGCCGAGGATTGCGTCTAGCATGAAACAGCCTGTCGCCTCTGAGAATTGATTTCAACGTTCACTTTATATATATATATATATATATATATATATATATATGATATATATATATATATATATATATATATATATATATATATATGACTAAACGTTTGTGAAGGATATTCATGTTCACTCAAGTAACGTTATCCATCCATTCGCCTGCTGTCTGTCTCTTCCATTGTTTTTTTTTTTTTTTAGGATGGCTGTTTCAAAAACGTACCCCTGACTTTTCAACTTTCTCTTCTTGATGATAGATGGGACGTTTTCTAATGAATTGTTTCTTGTGTAATAGTGTATCGTACCTCATCGTTTGTCATATGATCGACAAAGGCGATGCTTAGAAAGCTTCTACAGCATTTGACTTCTAATATTTCATTTAGATTATCCAAACAAATGATCAAACAAAAATAAAAACAGAAATCATCCTGTACATTAATTAATTTAATTTAATCATTTATCTTGCCCCAAAGACATATTTTAGCCAACGTAAACAAAAACATGACATTTTTTTCTATTAAATCAATTAAAATCTACCAGGTTGATAAATATAAGTATTTTGCAACATAAGTGAAAATGTTCTGCGATAAGGCAGCGATTCGATTAGAGGAAATTTTGGCTAGACCCTTTCAGCCGAGGCCCTAAAAAGAATTGGAAATCTAAATAAGATTTGAATCATTCAGAGGAAGACATTACCAGACTTCGCAAGAAAACTGTGTAAAGTGCTGGAATGATTAGGATCTTTATTATTACACGAAAAAGAAAATGTGAAAACAGCTGGTTAAAATAATTTCCTTTCGGTATGAAAGTAGAATACTCCCTTTTCATCTGAAGATATAAACCACCACTAGCCTCTTGTGTAAAACCACACCAGGAATAGGATCAAATGTAAAAACTAAAAGAAAGCAAAAACAACTAAAAGTAAAACATTCGTGAGCATTTTTAAAAAATTAAACTGAGGTTTTGCTCATAATAATCAGGACGCTTAGAAATGTTTCTAAAGAACCTTAAGCAAGTTTTATAACTTATCAATTTCTGTTTGATTATTTCATGATGAAATATATTTTATCTTGAGTCTATATGCAGCATTGGTTTTCTTTATACTGGAGTCTATAGGTAAACATTGATATTATAACTGATGATATAGGTAAGCAGGGTCGTGATTGTACTTGAGTCTATAGGTAAATATTGATTGAGATTTTTCTTGAGTCTATAGGTAAACATTGATTGAAATTTTTCTTGAGTCTATAAGTAACCATTGGTCGGCTTTAAACTTGAGTCTATAGGTAAACACGTGACTGCATAGATAAACATTGGTCGTGTTTATAATTGTGTCTATAGTTAAACACCTGACTGTATAGGTAAATATTGATCGTGTTTATACTTGAGTCTATAGGTCAACATTGGTCGGCTTTATACTTGAGTCTATAGGTAAACACCTGACTGTATAGGTAAATATTGATCGCGTTTTTACTTGAGTCAATAGGTCAACATTGGTCGGCTTTATACTTGAGTCTATAGGTAAATATTGATCGCGTTTTTACTTGAGTCTATAGGTCAAAATTGGTAGTGTTTATATTTGAGTCTATAAGTGAACGTTGTTCTTGTTTATACTTAAGATTTAAACCATTCAAATGGTAGGTGGACAGCTTGTGGATGGGTTCTTACCTCACAGTAAGTGATATAATCGGCATGTTCTCGGCCTCCACCGATACATTCAGAGAAATTGGAAACTAGAGAAAGAATTTTAGATGTCCAGTAAAGATAGCCACAGAAGATGCTTGATGTTTATGAACTTAGGAGTGTCGTAAAAAAGGCTCGATATTGCCGTAGATATTTGAGCGTTTTATTATGAGCAAAAGTCTCAGTTTAATAAAAAAAGATGCTATCGAGCATTTTAATTCTAGTTGCTTTTGCTTTCTTTTGTTTTGATATATAGAAAAATCTGTCAAATTTTGCCCGAATACCGTGTACATAAATAAAGCTGTATATGCGCGTGTACGCTAAAAGCATATTTTATAAATGCTTAACGGATAGCTTTTTAGTTAGTAAATCAGTAACTTACACCTGGAGAAAATTGCCTCCATGCAGAGAGAAACTGAACTGTTTAGATGCCCAAAATAGAAAAGGATGCGAGACAAAGATATGTCTTTTCTGCGGGTTTGTTTAACCTCTTCAGTGAGGCTGTTGCAAGGGAATTGGAAACCCTACAAGGATGTATTATCGGCGGTGGTATCTGAAAACGCAGATGTCACTTTGTTTTTGGTAGACACAGTAAGAAAACTATGAGACAAGTAGTAAAGGAAAGTGTGGATAGTTATCAACGGTAAGAAGACAGAATGGTAGTCTGTACGAATTAAAGATGTTAAAATCAAAATTAAATTTAAAATAACAAGCAAGTGGATTAAAAGAGGATGGAAAATGTAAGATTGAAATCCGAACGCGCATTGGAATAGAAAACGATACATTGCAAAAGGTAAGAAGTGAAATAAGAAACAGGAAGATTTCATTAGAAGAAAAGAAAAGTGTGCTGAACATCTATGTAATATATGACTTTTAATATTGGGCAATTTCCTCATGGATGACGAGAAGATTGGATGAAAAAGAAAAGAGCTTCTGCAGAAGGATGCTGAGAATAACATGGATGGAGTGAGTAAGCAACGAAGAATTGTAAAGGAAAATAGAAACAAAGAGTATACTTATAATCAGAAAAAGAGATTTGAAAATTCTTAGACAGATATCACTGAAGGTCTTCAAAAACTTGACACTAACAGGCCAGAGCGAAGGCAAAAGAGACAGAAGTAGGTACTGGGCCATCTTCGTGACGAGTTTGTGTTAATAGATGGCGGGACTGAGAGACAGGGGAAGGCCTCCAAATGATAGGAAATTGTGAAGAGCCATGATCAGAAAGAATACGTATCTCTCTGAAGATCAATATTTATTAACTTCTCTTTTTTCTTCTTTTTCTCTTTGTAAGAATTCGGAATTATTGGATCAACTCTAAGAAGTTTGAATTATCGTCAGTTACAAGTCTGTATTGCTGATGTAGGCTCAAAGTTGGGACCACGGAAGGAAAACAGGGAACACGGATTAGAGGTAAGAAAGATATATTAAACAGAAAGATTACAAAGATAGTGTAAGTGTAAGCGGAGCTTACTATGTGCTAGTGTCCAATATTGGTAGTCGTACGCGGCTGATACTACGGTATTAGAATACTCTCTCTCTCTCTCTCTGTCTCTCTCTCTTTCCTCCTCTTCTCCTAGAGTGGTATATCGCATACTTTATATAGTCCTGGAAGAGTCCATGTTGTAGGTATGTTACGGTCTCACAACAATTGCACATGAGTATTTGAAGTTGAAAATCAAGTCGAAGTAAAACTTTTGCTGATCAGTCGACTAGCACTCCTAAAAAATGTGCCAACATTCAATAAACAAATTACATGATTTTCTCTCCAAAATCATTTTGTCGATCGTGCGATTCCGTAATTTTTGACTTTAGAAATGGATAGTGATTTTCCAAGCGTCGCTCAGATGTGGCACAAGGCCGAAAGTATGGGACGCCCAGTGACTATCGAACTTACTACTCAATCGTAATTGTTCTAGCAACATAAGCTTGCTAATCATTACAACCCCTCTTGGTGCCCAACTTTAGAAAAGTATATATGCCAAAGGTTCCCGCCAAAAAGCGGTTTTTCTCTTGACGGCACCATTACTCTACCGTATATACTCGAGTATAGATTTTGGGACCCGTTTTTAAAGCAAAAACGGTTAAAAATGTTCAGTGACCGGTTGCCCTATACACAGATACATTCTTTCTGGAGAGGTTAAAATTCGTGTATTTTCGGTGACCGTAACCTACCCGGATAAGACTACATTCTCACGGTACCATTGGCTACCCTTAAGGGGTATAGAAAGTGGATGAGCGACAAAAGGGAAGAAACTTAGATTAAGTAGGATGCAGGCCCAAGGTAAAGGAGCTACCGTAGTCAGACCTGAGCGAAAACCAAAGTACGGAATCTAAATATTTGTATTGGATATTATATTGTAAGTGGTTATTCTCACTATCTTTGGGTTACGACGTACAAAAAGGATGAAGACCGTTTATTTGCTATAAAATATACCCAGTACTAAAATATTTGACTACTGTAGGCCTACTAGTATTGGCAGAATCTGGTGGTCACATTATACACGAACTATTTGAAAAGTGGATGAGGTTTTGCTCTTCTTGTAGCAACAAAAGGGAAGAAACTTATACTATGTAGGATGCAGGCCAAGGGTAAAAGAGCTACTGTAGTCAGACGTGAGCGAAAACTAAAGTACGGTATCTAAATCTTTGTATTGGATATTATAAGGTAAGTGGTTATTCTCACTATTTTCGGGTAGTTATGTAAGAATGAAGACCGTTTATTTGCTATAAAATATGCCGAATACTACATTATTTGACTACGGCAGGCTTTCTAGTATTGTCGGCCTCTGAGGTCGAATTATACACGTGCTATATGAATAAACATGTTTTAACCTGAAGTAGGCATATACACGTCTATATACGGTAAATTCCTTCGACAACTTTTATTTTTCTAGAAGAGTAATAAAATCCCAAACGATGAAACTTGATTTAAACAAATTATTTTTCTTGTGAATTTACTCATTTATTCATTTATTAGATTGTTTATTTACGAGAATATTTTCATATCTAAAAGATTATAAAAATATGTGACCCAATTATCAAGCAATATTTATGATTTACCATTTGATAAAATAATAGCTATAAAACAAATGAAAAATCAATAGGGTTTAACATTATAAATCCTATTTATATAATTTCATTTTATTAACATTCTAAAAATATCTTTTTTAAAATAATAAAAGTCTGAAGAATTTATTGGTGCCAAGAGAAAACCGTTTTATTATCATTTTTTTTATTTGGCGTTTGCTATTTTAAAATTTTGCTGTATATCTAATATGACTTTTATGAGCTGCAGTCATTTGTTCAACTGATCAAACCTATTAATCATTACAAATTTTACTTCAAAACAATATCCGATCTTCAATAAAAAAGCCATATTCCACAAACTCAAAGTAATTCCACTTTTGATTATTTAGAATCTACAAATAATGTGAGAAATATTGACTTACTGCCAGTGAATATTTTGAAGAAATCCATATAATTCAGTATCTTCGGATTGTGCAACTGTAAGATGCTGGCCATAACTTTGATTTCATTAATGTCACCCTGATTAAGAAAGAAATTAATTCTTTAAGGAGGAAATATTTGGAAATGTTAATAACATTATTACTAACTACAGACACACGCTTAAATCATTAAATTAAATAGCTATCCTCATTTGAATCCATTATTAAAGAATCTAATTTATATCTATTTAATATATAGATTATTTTATAAGAAAAATACAGTCTCAGCTCCGAAGACGGCCATCATAACTCCTCCTACTAGACAGATACGCATAAAAAATTAGGAATACAGAATAACATCCGATGCAGCCTTAGACATACTAGATTTTTGACAAACTTACATACATATAGAATTATCTACGGTTTTAATGCATGTGATACATGACTGACTAATGAGAATTGATCCAAACAAAATTGAAAATACCAATGTTCTGTCTTTTATTTGCTTTCTTTCAATATCTGGCGAAGATTTAATATAAGTGAAATATGTTGGATTGACAAAAGTTTCGTATTTATTGTTTATCTTATCCTGTAGGATTCCGATCCATCTTTGATGGACATTTGAATTAACCTTGGCATTAACTTGGCTAATAAACAGTGACATAAAAAAATGTCCTTGCTATTATGTTAGGCAGACAAAGAAAGAAAGTCAAGATGTTTTTCTTTACTTAATCTTCAATGAAATTCTTCGGGAGAAACGATGAGCAAATAAAATCAGATTTCATCACTTAATATCACTTTGGAAAAATTATTTTTGACTTTGTAAGAATGAACAATTTTTGTTAAAGACATTTATCCCGAAGCAAGGAGAAAAAAAGCCACTAAGACGAAAGAGATTAAGGATAGTGAAATTCTTCATAGCATGAGCAGTTTCTCAATGTTTTTTTTTTTTTTTTCCAAATTTCCTATTCCTATTTGGAAACCTTTTGTTTTTTCTTCTTCCTTTTACTAGACGTAATCGCAAAACCAATCTTGTTTTTATCGTTTTTCCCAAAACACGGATGTTTGCTGATTTGTCATAAGAGGTATGACACAAATTCGTATCAGGGCTGAGATTTTCTTAGCAACTTAGGAAAATACATCATTGATTTAATTATAAACATCTCAATAAATGCATAAAAATTAAATTTCTTTAAATTTGAAAATAATCTAAACTGAAAAAAGAGATCTGTATTTAAAAACCTGACATTGACAAATTCTGTTTCCTTAATCATTTCTCGAGAGACAAAGTTATAAAGACGCGAGGAGTTATTGAAAGTGCAAACAAATGCTTGCTGTGGAGAAAAGACAATTAAAAAATAGTTTACACTATTTACAGAGTGTTGTCCTCATCTTTGATGGCATATTCACGACGTTTTGGCCGTTTTAAGCTCCGGCCATCTTCAGGTTACACATAGCCCTGGAAATAAAAACGTTGGTTGGATCTAGTGACATGACCCAAAGCGATGTGAAGTCAATACCTGACTACGGCACTGGTGAATAATAAACTTGGAGAGTTGATTTAAAGGAAGATAATTAAGACATCCGTGAGAGACATGACACGTAGAACTAGAACAATCTACTCGCTGGACGAAATAAAGGGTTCAGTTCGAAATTCCAATCACCTGAAGAAGGTCGAAACGTACGACGGTCGAAATGTCGTGAAGATAGCAACAAAGATGTGGACAACAGTCCTATCAATGTAAAACGTGTAAAATATCTCATAATAGAAATATAGAAAAATCCTGAAGAAGGTTGGAGCATACAACGACGGAAACGTCGTGAATATGACAACAAAGATGAGGAAAACATTCCGAACAATGTAAATAGTGTAAATAATTACAATACCTCAATACAGAAATATAGACAAATCACGAAGAAGGCCGGAGCGTACAACAGCCGAAATGTCGTGAATATGGGAACAAAGATGACGACAACAGTCTAAACAATGTAAATAGAGTAAATAATTAAAATACCACAGAAATACATATAAAAAACTAATAGGATTCAGGGAGACAGAACATGACGATTGACGTTGTATTTAAAATTTTGAAGGGAAAGCAAAAATCTGGAAGAGAGTTCTACAAAGGAGAAGTGCGAGAGAAGAAATTACCGGAATTAAATTTACGGTGACACATAATATATAAAATATATAAATATATAAAAACACTAAAATAATAAACCGCGGGTGCCAATCTATTCCTACACTTTAATTCGTGAAGTCGATGTGCCAAAAAGGAGACAGTATAACAAGGTAACTTGTTATTGGTAGATATTGTAGGTTTTAAATTTCATAGGGGCGATTAGGAATGTATTGGTGTGTGTCATTTTGGCCCTTATTGATTTTCCCAGTCCTTAATATTTTTCGAGTGGTCAGGTGTGACCTCGAATTGGACAGCTCAGAAGATGTGTTTTTGATTTCGTTTCGGACAGAAATGTCGGCCGAATATGTTTTGTTTTCTTTTTTCTTTAGCAATGGCTCTCAATGAAATGGTCTAAAATCAAAACAGAGGATTTCATCTTTTAACTCCGTGTGTCTAAACAATGGAAGATCGAGTTATTCTGGCGTGTGAACAGTTTGATATGTGGGCGGAGAGTTATGTATAAATTCACCTCGATTTTGAGGATATCGCAGAGATGGACCGGGACGACAGAAACAGACGAGTCGTCAGACCCACACACAGTTGCACACCCGCACTAGGAAGGGGTCCAATATTCACTTGAATTTCTGATTAAACCTTGCTGAACACAGATCGAGATTCCGAGTCGCCACTTTCTAATTGTTTCGTGTTAATTGATGCCAAATATATAGGTTTGTAAATTATTTTATTCACCTTCATTAAATCGTCTATATTTAACCAAAACCGGCATTATTATTTATTCGGCGGGAGCTTGATTTTATTTGCCTAGTTATCAACAAGAGGTTTTCCACGGCTTATTGACTAAAAGAAGATAACATGCTTTGTCAGTAAGAATCACAATTGAAAAACCAAGACTTAAATCAGTTTGGAAGCTGTATAAATCATTTAATAGCCATGGGGGAATTGAAATGTTGGAACAAGCGGGGTTCGAACTGAGCGGCTGCACGTCGACAGAAAGCGAGAGTAGACCAACGGGGCCCAGGATACGTATACTGAAGAATAGGGGTTATAATAGGGTCAGAACAAATGTATATAATTATAGACTGAACACAGGCAAGATTTGATGCAGTGGCAAATTGGATTGAAGCTTAAGACCGATTTCATTGCAGATTGTTCGTTGGATTTGTCAAAAATCTCCCTAGATAGATGACAGAAACTTCAGGCAAGATTTGGCAACTTTATTCAAATCATTGACTAATGGTAGACTTACATAAATGCCAATTCAATAATTCTACCTAATTTACGTCAGCCATAGGCAACAGAATAAGATAGAAATCGCTATACCTTGACTGCTCTCTCTTTCGCTTACTCCACAACACTTACATAAAGTTTTTAATAAACTTATACTAACCGTTTTTAATTGTAAATTGTGGAATTCTTTTCATTCTAATTAAACCGAGTGAAACTGACACCATGTAAAAAGCCGTACAAATCTCGTAATGTATGTGTTTAATCAAGAACAAATAGGAAAAATATTTATAAATTTGACATGTTTCTCTATTTTCATTATTGCTTCAGTAGAGATTATTTGAAAATGAGTTGATCCGTTATCGTAGAAGACGAAGCTTTTTATTAAATCATCTTACCCCAAGTATTGCAATGATTCCAATAAGACGCAAGGAGCTACTGAGAGTGGAAGAATATGAGAAGACTTCCTGGGGACAATAAAAAGAACGGGTTTCAGGAGAGTATGTCAATGACGTTGCATTAAACTTTTGAAGATCGTAGTTGATAGGGAAGCAAAAATGTGGAAGAGGGTTCCTCAGACCAGAGATTCTGGGGAAGAAGCTATTAGCATATAAATTATGGTTACAACTAGCAATTTCAAAATTGAAAAATATGAGACCTAATTGCCAATCTAGTACCACGATTAGAGTCATAAAATGCGCTGATTCTTGATACTTTGAAGATACAGGAAGTGTTTGGTGAACATATTTTGGCTTGACCATCATTAAGTATTTGCATTTGAGTGGGTTTAAATTTGCTATGAAGAAATGATGTTTGGTGCTATTTTGATAAAGAAGTTTTTGAATGTTTCTTTTTAATACAAAGCAAATTGTTTGTATGTTTAATTCTGTACAGTATTTTTTATTCA
This sequence comes from Acanthosepion pharaonis, assembly GCA_903632075.3. NCBI lineage: Eukaryota > Metazoa > Mollusca > Cephalopoda > Sepiida > Sepiidae > Acanthosepion > Acanthosepion pharaonis. Next base: position 4,568,310 of record CAHIKZ030005380.1, read on the forward strand.
CATATAGAGTGAAGCTCATATCGAATTGAGAATAACGTTTCAATACGTCAGCATGTTTGAATTGTCCTTCCTTAGTCACATAGTATTCTAATTAATGCTAGCATTGAATCACACATATAATTGTGGCAAAACTATCTCCTACACATAAACAGCGAATATATTTTGATTGACGTTGACTACAATCTGAAGGAGTCCACAATGACCAATGTATTGGCACAGCTAATCTAATCCGTATGATCGGATATCGGCCTGACGATTGCGTCTAGCATGAAACAGCCTGTCGCCTCTGAGTGTTGACTTCAATGTTCACTTTATATTTATATTTACATACGCTCTACGACGGTGACGGACGGGCAGAGTGACTACCGGAAGTCACAGAAATATATATATATATATATATATATATATATATATATATATATAGATAGATAGATAGATAGATAGATAGATAGATAGATAGAGAAGGGAGTGAGAGAGACTATTTGTCGATAAAGCAGATAGTAATAGATTACCTAAGATTACCAGTCTATTAACTGGCCTTGCATTATATATATATATATATATATATATATATATATATATATATATATATATATATATATATATACGTATCTATGAAACCAATAAGGAACTTATACATTACAATTTATCAGATGCATTGGTCAAGCAAGGAAATAACTTCAGCAACTTCAACTGAAGGAATGTTGCACTTATTGCAAGAGAAGATAAAGACTGAAACGATTTGAGATTACCGCTGTCGAATCTTACCAAAATGTAAGTTTGCGTCCTGGATTCTTTCAAATATGTCCTTTCCTAAAAGAAAAAAAATCTACCAAATTCATCATACATGACTAGAGAAATCTTAAAAATGAAAAGAGAACGATTGAATTCGAGGCCTCCTGTTATTTAAAATATATAATATATAAACTAATTTCTCAAACTAAATTTATACAAATAATAATCTCCTTATTAAAAGAATCAACAAAAACAATAAAATCATTTACTAACTTGTCTTTATTAGAAATTAAATTCCATCATTTAGTATCCTCCATAATTTACCTTGAATTTAAATAAGAATATTTATTAAATAAATTCATTTCAGCGTTCTTAAAATTCTGAAAGACCAACGATATTTTTACTTCTCTTATTAAATCTATTTTGCGAAATAAAATCTTTACATTTGCCTTGATAAAGTCCATCAGAGGACGAAAATTGGACAGAAGTTTTCCTTTTTCTTTATTCATATATATTAATGATAATTTTAACTTTAGTCGGCTCCACAGTGCTTGGATATTAAAGAAATGTCAAGACCTATGTCAATTGTGATTTTGGCATCTGTTGAATCAGTCTCAATACGTGCTGGGCTGCTATTAGAAAAACTACGTGAATTATCGAAGTTCGAATAGGCCGTGACATTAAGTAGATGAGGGGTGGGAGATTTGAGTTTTGAAATTGGGAGTACGTTTGACATATATCTATGGTGTGTACCTTCGTTCTAGGTATGACGATAAACTACACCCGGCAGAAAATCCTCTGATCGGGAGATTGCAGTTTATGAGGTGAGCAGAATCATCATTTAATTGTTGTTCCCAGGTCCACTCTAAGCCGGAGTCGTGGCACCTCTTATTGCATCAGCTATGGGCAAATAGTTACTCCACAAACTTGTATTAAACACTATGAAAGTATAAAAAAAAATATTTTTATACTGAAAATACATGCAATATTCATTATTTACATTATTCGGACTATTATCCTCATCTTTGTCGCCATATTTATTACAACGTTTTGGCCATTGTACGCTCCGACCTTCTTCAAGTTGTTGGAATGTCGAAATTAACCCTTTATTTCACTCACTGGTGTAGACTGTTCTAGTTCCACGTACCATGTTTAATGGATGTCAGTTATCAGTTATCTCCTGTTAATTTCCCTCTGAAAGTTCTCCACTGCCTTAACCGGGTATTGAACTCACACTCTTTGGGTCCTGTCACTGGATCTAACTAATGTCTTTATCCATTGTGAGATAAAGGCGTTAGTTAGATCCATTAAACATGGCACGTGGTTAAAGTGGATAAAGGCTTTATTTAGATCCATTAAACATGGCATGTGGAACTAGAACAGTCTCCCCCAGCTAGCGAAATAAAGGGTTCAGTTCGACATTCCAACCGCCTGAAGAAGGCCGGAGTGTACAACGTCCGAAACGTTGTAACAAATGTGGCGACAAAGATGAGGACAATAGTCCGAATACTGTAAATAGTGTATATAAAACCTCATCTCAGAAATATAGACAGATAACTGCAATATATTTTTATAATTAAAAAATACCAGCATTATATTTAAAAAAGCAAAATTATCAGCAATTCATGTTTGTAAAAAAAAATAAAATTTACCACCAATTCATTTTTGAAAAATAAATTACCAGAAATATATTTTTGTAAAGAAAATTAGTAATGCTCCTTAAATTTTAGCATGAAATGACTACGAAGGAGTTGATATGTCGTTAAACAAACATGTGTTCTTGATGAAAGGCATCACCTCTAACCGTGTCCAGAACAGTGGATTATAACGCCATCAATAATCGTGAAGAGCCTGCAACAGAAAACCTGCATGTTGATGCTGTGATCAAGAGATGAGTGGAGAGTGTAATGGAGAATCAGACAACCCGAAAATAGACCAGCGTTGGTTCCGTGGGGAGCAGTAAGTACCAGGAGTTACGTCCTCTTCCACAATTGACTGTTGAGAGAAGACATTCTACTTAGAATAGGTGGCGCTGAAAAAATTTGCATACGAATGATACTGATCAATCGAAAAGAACGCTTTCGACGTGTCAGTTAGCATTTTACATACGGTTGCACAATAACAGACCAATTTTTCTCCGCTCGGGTGAAAGTTGTTTAGAATAAACGTAAAAGACTTGCGAAGGAGATTTCTGTTAAGTTTTTGTGTTTATTTTATATGTTTTACTTTGATCTGATTTTCAATTTTTATTTGCAGTTTTTATTCAAACAAATTTTTCTCTTATTTCTGGTATAACGTTTAGTTAAACCAAACTACCATATTTTGTTTAAATATCTCTTGTCCTAAATTTTTTGCTCTAAGCAGCAACTTTTTATCTAAAGTTTTTTTTATACAGTTTTCTGATTTTTTCTCCCATTTCTTTATATTTTATTTTTTAAATTATTAATATTTCTTTTCATTTTATTTAAGATCTTTCTTATTCGTTTTTGTCTTCATATTTTCGTTCTCACTTTCAAAGTCACACTAGATTTTTCACGCAGAACTCAGTAAAACCAGCATCTAAATTTTGTGTTTTGTAGTGATACTAGCAAATTAGTATGCATAATTTGCATAAGCATAAGTGAACACTCATATAAGTGGTCACCGGAAATAACGAAGTAGTAGTACGAGCTGATTAGTGCTAACCTCAACTTCACAACATTTTTTTGTGTTTTATTTTGTTATTTTCTTCGCGTTAATTTTATTTTAATTCTTTTTGTATTTTATTCGTTTGTTTTGTGTTTCTTTTTGTTTATAAAATCATTTTTGCGCTTGGCTAGGTAAAAAAAAATAAGAAAAATAGACATTTCAATAATGGCTGACAAAAGTCGGCACGTTCGGAAAAAATCTTTTTGGGTCGGCCTTGAAAGCGAAGCCTACAGATAAATTTATGTCTGAAGCCCCAAAATTTGCTGATATTGATCTTGTACGGTGACAAAGAACATCCAAAGTTAAGAGAAAAATGCGGTGGCCAAGAATGGGCAAAACCAAAAAGAAAGTACGGTGGCTGGAAATAGCCAAAATAAAGACATGAATGTGGGAGAAGAGCTAAAATCAACCTAAAATGATGATAGCTGTAAATAGTAGTGAAGACAGTTCAGTAATCGGGGAATCGTCCACATACTGGACATTTACGCCGAAATGTATCATCAACATTACGGAGTTCTTCAAGTGAGCTAGCAGTTAAAATATCTGATTAAAAAAGATAGACTTCTGGTAGAACACGAAGAATTGCAGAAATATGAAACAAGAATTGTGTCGTTCTTCTTGGTGGGCAATCATTCGTGCAAGATTTTTCGCCATTGTTAAAGCATTGACGTCCATGGGGGTTACGTTTCAAAGAATAATAAAGGGCAACGATTTCTTCGTGTCGGACATATTATGTCGGACATATTATGTCGGACATATGGCCGCTAAACTGAGTGCAGAGGAGGTTCAAAAGGCGTCCAATCTACATATTTATTACGAGAGTCACATTGCTGTATAAGCGGACCGTGACTACAAACGCGGGCACATGTGAGGCTTTTTCGAGATTAGTCTCGGGATCTGTTCACCACGGACCCAGGTATGAGAGCTTCTTAGGTGGACCCCTATTTGGTTGAATGTTACCGCCTCGAGGTTTATGAAACGGCTGGGTGCGAGAGTCCCATCTCAGAGTTGAAACTCGTTAGCTGGGACAAAACTCCTGGATTAGATGGTCTTCTGTACGAACTGTACTTGCTGGAGCTGATCTACAAAAAACTGGATGGAGCAGGGGTCTAAATCTCAACCCTTCACCAGTGGTGTTATCAGGTTAGTACGATGTTAAACGTAGAGTTGAAGAAATTAGTCAAAATCTTAGCCAGCCGTTTGCAGGCTGCCCTTTCTAGTCTGATTGGCTCCGAGCAGACTTGTGCTGTGAAGGGCAGGACTATTCAAGAGACTCATTCGCCTTTGCTTTACGTTTTAGTGGAAAGTTAAAGGTGAATCCAGTCCTACGCGGAATTTCCTTACCTGCTGCTGCTAGTATCTCGGCCAGGAATTCTATCTATGCTTAAGACGTTTCGGTTCTTGTGTTGAGCAGAGCTGAGACTGACGAAGTCTATAAAGACATCAGAAGGCAGGAGACTGTGACAGGGGTCAAGATCAACCGTTGGCTTTCTGTTGGGTGCGTGGAAGGTAATTTCTTTTCCCGGGTCTTTCCTCTGGATGGACAGGTCAGTCAAGATACTCGGCATCTGTTTCGGTCCAGATCTCCCGTTAGAAATTATTTTGCCTGGGGTACAGTAGAATGTCGATCCCACATCTCGTCTGTGGACACTGAGGAATCTTTTCTTAAAGGAGAGGACAGAAGTATGTGCTTCGCATATCTACCCAATTCTCCTTCACCGGCTCTGCGTACTTCCACTTCCGTGTGCCATATTAATGCAATCTTTTTCTTCCAAGTCTCCCAAGGTATGTCAGGAGATCTTTTACATCTTATGAAGGCGGTCTGGGTATGCCTAGAATTGAAATTCGTCAACTCTTTCCTATGCCTAGCGTTGAAATTCTTCATCTATTTCCTAGACTGGATTTGCTTGCAATTGGATAAGAATGGTGAATTCTTGAAGGAAGATGCCAGTAAGAAATTCCCATCGCTGAGAAGTGTGTACTTGTGCAAGCAAGGAGGAACACCTCGTTGACCCCGATGCGAGTCCCCTTTTATCGTGAATGACGGATTGTCCTGAAGTTCCTCTTACAGGCAATGGATGACCTCTTCGACGTCCAGGCGTTGTCAGATAAGGCATTATATCATGTGCTATTTATGGGGTTCCTTCTAGATGATCTTATAGGCAGCTCAGTCTAACGAAACAGGAGGCTCGTTTCATATGGCCACGGATTCCTGGGTTGAAATGCCTCAATAACGATGAGGCTCCATTCATCTGGCTGGGTCGGCAAGATACATTCTTCTGCGGGGCTGAAAAAGTGTCAAGACTGCGATCACTGTGGTTGGGCAGAGGAGACCCTGGAGCAAACAGGCTCGTTGTGCAAGTTTATTGAAGACGTCATGGTTTGCATGCTGAGCGGAAAGTTTTTCTTCCCCGTAGCCAGATCTGTCTGTAGCAATTTGGTGCCCTCGTTGATTAAGACTGACCACTGTGATCTTTTGCTTGCTGGGTGTTATGCAAGTCGGGATATGGATGACGTGACTGAAGGAATTCTATGACGAAGTAATGTTTATCTCTTCGCATCGGATCTTGTTCTTTAGGCATCAGCTTAAAGTCAACATTAGGAGAGAAAGGAGTCGACTCACTCTATCAAAATTTAGCAAAATGTGGTTGAGTCTTGCGCGACTGTGTTGAGCGAAAAGAGCTGACTTGAAATGGTATTTTGATTCCGATTAAACATTAGGATATTGTTCTTGTGTAATCCCACCTTAAACAGGGTAGTTTAGGTTTGTTTTTGTCGTTAGTTTCTTTCGACAAATTTAACTTAGGGGATGTATGCTTTTCGATCACTTTTATTACTGCTCCCTGTTTATTTAGTTTAATACCCTTACCTTACTCAGTTAGGTGACAGAGATGTCAGTTCTCTGGTAGATGTAGAACACCTTTTGAAATTAGCTTCGTATATCTGATACGTCTGGATGATCTTACATGTAAGGATTAGTTAAAAACTGTGGAATTATGATGATTGTAGTAAGTGGAGTGATTAAGAATGTGTTATTTTGATGTAGGGATTACTGTGGTTTATGTTTCGGTCAGCAATTGCGACTAGCTAAGTTTAATTATATGACAATCATTCCCCATCCTCTTTTTAGCCTTGTGCCACATTTCTTCTAAAGATATTTAGCAAGAATAAATATTAGTGCACTGGACGTGCAAAAACCAGTCCAGTCCAGACCAGACCAGACCAGACCAACATAGAGTCGTCTGGCAAGAATTATTTGCAGTAAGAAACAAGCGAGACAGGTTCAAATCACATCCACAGTCAATACAGAGGGAACCATCGGTTCAGTATTCTTTAGCTTCCATGAGAGCCGAAGAACTACATAGGTGTCCCTGTTAATACTAAAATACCAGAGAGATCGCTTTAGTACGCTCCATTAACTCCTTTATAGCTACTTAAACCCTTGTTGTGTTGTACGATGTGTAACAATTCCATTTTTTTTCAGGGTGATGATATGTTTCGGGCTTGGCGAAGATCGCATAAGGCCATGGGCACTGGTTAGCATTAAGTTATCGTTATATGGTAGCGGTTACATTTATATTCAATTTAAGTTCACAGCTACGTTGTATTGTTTTTTGATCAATCGAACCGCAACATCCCGTATTAATTACGTACCCCTTGGCGTCATTCTGACCTCAATACACTGCACAATGATATTTAATATTTAGTAATTAATCATAATTCTATATTTTGACCTAAACATATTATCTATGCCTGGCTACTAAGATTAGATGTCAGTAGAAAAAATAATTTTTTATTTAAAACAGGACCAAAATAATTACGTGAAATCTTTAGGTAAAAATTACATGTGAGACATATTTAAATAATTCTTTCACGTATATATACGTTGAGACAGTAAAGAAAGGTTCAAACATGGATATGCACTATGTATATTTCTCAGTTCATTTTCTAGGATAAGCGATAACAAATTCAGATAGTGGCGTCGAATGTGTTTAAAGCAATACTGGAAACACTGAAGACACATTTTGAAACCATCTCTTTCACTCAATTTACTCTCTAGTAAATATATGCAAAGAACAAACGCTCTCCACAGGCACCGCTGCCAAAAATGGCTGCTTGTCGACGGCTGTTAAGGTGTTAGGAGAGAGTGGCTTTGGGTAACGTTGGCTATTTCTCCATCGACCAAACTGAAATTTGCAAGAATACAGAAAGAGATATAGTAGTTTCAATAGTTTTGGTCGGGACAGACGAAATAAGGCCAGTATTATTGGCTAAAAGTACGAAGTAGCCAATTTTTCAGAGTCATTATTGCGTTGCGTTTTTACCAAACATCATTTCATTCTTGACGAAACATGCATGTGTTATATAGTCAAAATTGTCGAATTTCAATAAACAGAAAAAAAATGAACGCCCTTGTAAATCTATTTTAAAACAATGTCACTATCTATCTATCGATTATTTTCGATTTCTGATAGGCGAATGTTTTCAGACATTAACTTGATAGATAGATAACTATTAAAAGTTGTAATAGAGATGGATATTAAAATATGAAATAGGAACAGTTAGATAGATATAAGAAACTGAAAGCTATATAGTACGCATTGGATATAGAAAGACAACTCTATCGAATCAATTGCTTTGTCTACTGAAAGGAAAGTTGGTTTAATGTCTCGGGTCAGCTGTTTCCTCTCATCAGCATCCATCTTGTTCATTTACAAATCGACAATTCGTCCGTGCATTAAATACTGCTGTCATATCTGGCCTGATGCTCCTGCTATTTATCTTGACAGAATCCAAAGAAGGATCTGCAAAGTGCTAAATCCTGGCAAGACATCTCGACTTCAGTCACTTTCTCAACATTATGACGTAGTTTGTCTTTGTAAATTCTACAAATATTTTCATGGCAACTGCTGTGATGAGCTTTGTTCACTTCTGTCCTGATTACATGACTAATTTAAGCGTGCTACTGGATTGCCATATGGATGCCACACTTTTACTGCTGAGATAGCTAAATGCAACCTGCTCCTCTAATTTTCTTTTTTCGCACTTCCCACCTGTGGAACTCCTTTCCGATTTCATGCTTCCCCGATAAATACAATCTTTAAAAATTTAAATGCAAAGTTTCTCGGCATCTTCTATCTTCTTGTTCCCTGTTACTTTTTAGCCCTTTCCATAATCCTCCTCCATTCTCAGTATTCGCATTCTTTTCATTCCTAAACTCCAGCATTTTAGTAGCGTTACCGCCAAACTTAGTTTAAAATGATAAAAATATAAATTTAAAAAAAGTGTAATCCAGATAAATATTACAAGTTGAAATAGAAATCGAAAGTTAGATATTATAAACTGAAAGCTAGATAGATATTCAAAACTGTTTAACGTTGTTATTTTTTATAGATACAAGTATTTAAGCAAATGCTCTGTTTATGATAAACAGTATTAAATAACATTTACCGGCCTGAATGTCCGAGAAATTTTCATAGAAAATATTCGTTCTTTGACAGGATTCGAACCTGCATCCTATACGGATCCGTCATATACGCTGACGTGCCTTACCTCTAGGCTACACAGAACCAATAGGTAGACAAGGTCGAATTTACTGCTTATAAACTCCAATCTTCCATGAATCTCGTACATTCATAACTGCTCTGGCGTATCGAATGTAAACAAATGACGTCATATGTTAAGAAATGGATTAATAATAAATAAATAAATGGATTAATTAATAAATAAATTGTCGGACCTTGTCCATTTCTTAACATATTCAAAACTGTAATACAGATATTACAATTTGAAATATAGATAGATGGATATTAGAAATGGGTAGAAAGGTAGATACATTTGAACAGACTGATATATATCGTGTGTAACGGGAGAATAGTCCAAATCGTGTAAGAACAAAATTATCCAATTGTTAGATTAAATTTAGAACCTTTGTTTCGTACAAATATTTAGAGATATTTTCCTGGAATTCTCCGAGATTTTTAAACACGATTTATTCTACTTTGAACAATAAGGGTGTATTTAGCCATAAGATGAAATGATGATCCCTCTTGCTATTGTGACCTCTTGTCCAGTTTTATTCTCTACTCCGCCATCTTCTTTTATAATTATTTACCGTTCTCTTGATGCTTCTTGAATGGAATCTGAAGATGGAAGCCAGATTATGAAATTTCGTACCATTACTGAAGGCCTGAATGATCTTTTTCCTCTTATGATTGCTCAGTTGGAAAAAAGTGGGGCTGACACAAAACGATTTTAACTTGTTCTCTTTCTAGCTGAATAACTCGAAGGGTTTTTCGGTTATTCTTACAATAGATGATGTCAAGATCACAAAAAGCCTTATCTGAAAACCTGGAAAAAAAAAAGAAACACAACTAGTTTAGTGTTTGTTTTTTCTTAATGTTAAACATTTTATTGGATGGACAATTATCCTCGATTTGGACAATTTTGCTGTTACACCCAGCATATATATATATATATATATATATATGCGTATATTGCGGCAGCATATTTTCATTAAGACAGGGTTCGTGGAATTATTTTTTCGACTACGCATGTCGGAAAATCTATCCAAGACATACCTAGTTACCTAGCCCTTAAACGGTACTTGTTAGCAACGGCATGACACAGCATTCCTGACTCCACATATAAGAAAATTAATTTTCAGACGATCACAACAATTTTTCTCTTTCACAATCATGAACACCGCAACACTTACCTAATTAACAGTACACTGATGATGACATTTACTATGTCCAAAGTACTCGGATAATAAATAAAATATGAATCAAGATGGTGCTTTCCTCTCGTCTTTCAATAATCACACAGAAAAGGTATATCTGTGAATATGAAAGGATCCCATGGGAAATAGTGAAAACTTTTGTGTAACGATTTCAACATGTTTTTATTATGATCTTTTATAATACAAATATAATAATATATTTGCCTACTTTGTATTGAGCACTTTTTAAAAAGTAAATGCTACGAACATTTGAATTTTACTCCACCTGTTCTTTCTGACATTGTATGTATATATATATATATATATATATATATATATAATCATTTCCTAATTAATTTTTAATTTTTTAATTAATTTTTTATTTAGTTCTCCAGTTTAGTTCTTTACATTTTTCCTTCTCGTGGGAGTAAATGGGGCGGGGGGCAAAATTGTCCATATTGTCCAATATCACAAAATTTTTCGGCCACTTTAGCCATTTTTAGGGGAGTTTGTTGTAGTTGTTGCCAATTTCTCTTCCTGTTTGACTGTTCAAGTTGTATCGAGTGACTCTTTCTGTAGAATGTCCATTATGCGCAATTCTCTTCTTTCGATGATTCAACTGTTGCGATCTGTTCTAATCGTATTCCATTTTTTCAAATGTTTCGGTTTTTGGTGGTTAGTCGCGCTTTGTCCGTTTCAGTTTCATAAATGGATTCTGCATGCTTCATTCCATATGAGCCGAAGAGGAAGGTTATAAAAGGGCGAGTGTGGGTCACTTCCTTCCAAGTTTAGGTCTACCATAAACAAATCACGCCATCGGCACTTTCTTCTACATTCTTTCACCTCCAACGAATTATTGCAAAGCCAAACGACAATTAGGAATGGATAATAGAAGCAGATTTTGGTTAAACAGGAAACTTCTGGTCTTGAACGTTAGTGGCAAATTTAGTAAAGGAAGTGAACAGTAAAGAAGAAATTCAATTCTTGGTTAAGCGATAAAGACGACGACGATGACGACACACACACACACACACACATATATATATATATATATATATATATATATATATATATATATTTAAATAGGTTTGAAACGGTACAAAAGCGTATTAAGGCATTAAAAACTAGAAATGTAGTATTGTAGGCCATGATAAGTTTAAAATAAAACAACAGTCGACCGGTTTCGTCCCCTCTCGTCAGAACTGTTAACGGGGAATTTAGATTATGAGGAAAAGAAAAAGTCTGTCATGGGTGACATGAATGAATGGACAGGGAAGGAAAAGAAAAAAAAAATATATATATATAAAATTATACCAACCAAGCTGCTAGAATCGCATCACAGCAAGTCCAAGCAAACAATCTCTCTGTTTGCAAAGAGAAGGCCGCCTAGACCTGATGTAAAGCGACTCCAGCACCTTAAGATGGAAAAGTGAGTGCGAACTGGCCAAGACGGAAAACCAGTCCACACTGAAATCCATCGCACAAGTTGGATTCTTTATAAAATGATCCGCAATGGAAGACCCATACGTGTTACGAATGGTATCGCCCAAAGAAAATTTTTTGTTTAGTATTATCGCAGGTACGTGTTGTTTAATTCTCACGTCCAACCGCTGTGTCGTTCTACCTATGTAGTCGCATCCACAACTACATTTGAAATAGTAAATAACAGAGTTAATATGGTGGGGGGGTAGAACATCTTTACACATAGATGAAAGTATGGACTTAGTTTGAAAGACAACACGAACGTTCGCTGCAAAATAACACTCACGTGAACTACATGAAATACGCTTAGCGAAGGATTCACTAATCTTACCCAACCACGGTAAACGAAGATAGACCGGACATTTACCTACTGAAGCAGGTTTGATTTTGTTGAACCTGGCGATCTCATCTCGAATAACCGATTGAACAATGTTCAACGGATAGCCACTGTTCACAAAGATCTCAGTTAAACAACTGATTTCATGTTTCAAGGTGTCATCCGAACAGATCATTAATGCCCTATGTGTCAGGGTCCTAATCAAATTAATCTTTTGTTGTTTAGGATGACAAAAGGAGTCCCAACGGGTATATAGTCCTGTAAAAGTAGACTTCCTGTACGCAGAGGTAATAAACAAGGAAGGAGTTCTTTGAACAAGAACATCTAAAAAGGGCAATGAACCATTGACCTCCTTATCTACTGTAAATTTAAGGGCAGGATGAACACCATTGAGTAGGGAAAAAATTGATCCACTTCCGATTCATGGCTGAACACACAGAAAGTGTCATCAACATACCGAAAGTATACCTTGGGTCTGGCAGAACTTAAAAGGCTTTCTTCATAAAACCCCACAAAAATATTTGCCAACACAGGACCCAAAGGGGGAACCCATCGCTACCCCCGTCAATCTGGCGATACATAATATTGTCGAAACTAAAATCGACAAACATAGTGGCAAATTTCATGAGTTCAACGAACACTTCTTCAGGTATATTCGGAGGAGTCAAATCGCTACGATATAACATATCGCTACAAATATCAATCGTCTCCGATAAAGGAACACAAGTGAAGAGGCTACAGATGTCAAAGGAACACAAAAATCCGTTAGTGGCATCACAATTCCGAATGAATTTGGAAAAAGAAAATGAATCTTTAATACAAAAGGAACTGTAATGTTGCAATACTTGTTGCAACATTATAGCAAGCCACTTTGCGACTTTATGCTGTGAAGACCCAATCATCGATAATATGGGTCTCAACGGGACACCCTCCTTATGAATCTTAGGTAATCCATATAGACGGGGACGAATAGAACCAGACGGTCTCAATTCCTCCGCCATTTTAGAAGAAAGAACACCACTTTTACCCATTTGACAAGACGTTTCTGAAATCGAATTTCAGAAGTCAATGTAGAATCATGAGTGTCAATGGAACCAAGACGTTGAAACTTGGAAGGGTCATTCAATATACTTAACATTTTGTTAATGTAGTCATGGCGGTCCATGAGGACAACACCAGATCCCTTATCCGGTTTAGTAATAACCAAAGAATGGTTATTCTTAAGGGATCTAATAACCTTATGGTGTTCACTTCTCCATTTCGATTCAGAGACAGAAATAGGAGAACTAGCATAAGAATGAGCCAAATCATTTAATTTAGCTCGAAAGTCACTGGATTTATTCTCAGACACCGGTTGAAGTTTCGAGAGTTGAGCATACAATACTTCAAATTCAAAAAAATATTCTCCCTACTAATAGAAGTGAAAAGAAATGCTAAAATCTAGGCCGTGGGCCAAGATAGCAAGCTCAATCTCTGAGGGAGAATAAGAAGACAAATTCACTACATTTTTTGTAGCATTTGGTTCAACCATACAGCCAAATCGCTTGGAGATAAGTTGTTTTTAACTTATTCTGAAAACTGCTAGCCATCTTAGAGCGACAACGTGCAGATATCAAACCAACGTAACGAGCAAAGCGGATTCTATCAAAATAGGATAAATGATTACCTGCCTCACGCCATAACAGATGATATCTTCTTTGTAGGCCCAAATCCTGGTTAGAAAATTGTAAGAGAAAATCCTTAATAAAGGCTCTCTATACTCCAACCAGACACCAACTTAGCCCTCCTAATCCGAAAGGAAATAAAAAGACGGGCAAACCTGGTGCTGAAGACAAGAATGTAAAAAATTAGTCTTACCCTCAATGTTTCAATTTTAGACCTAATCTGTAACAATTTATTCAATTTTCTAATTAACTCAGGGGAGTACCTTTTCTTAAAATATTTAAATAGGTTTGAAACGGTACAAAAGCGTATTAAGGCATTAAAAACTAGAAATGTAGTATTGTAGGCCATGATAAGTTTAAAATAAAAACACAACAGTCGACCGGTTTCATCCCTCTCGTCAGAACTGTTAACGGGGAATTTAGATTATGAGGAAAAGAAAAAAAGTCTGTCATGGGTGACATAAATGAATGGACAGGGAAGGAAAAGAAAAAAAATATATATATAAAATTATACCAACCAAGCTGCTAGAATCGCATCACAGCAAGTCCAAGCAAACAATCTCTGTTTGCAAAGAGAAGGCCGCCTAGACCTGATGTAAAGCGACTCCAGCACCTTAAGATGGAAAAGTGAGTGCGAACTGGCCAAGACGGAAAACCAGTCCACACTAATATTTATTTGCATTAAAAAAATACAAAATGCGGCACAAGGCCAAAGAGGGGGATGGGGGAATGACGGTCTTCCTCTGTCTTAAATCTAAAACTTAGCTAGTCACAGACAATGACCCAAACATGCCAACAATACTCCAATCACCAAAACATCACATTCACTCCTACCTTTCTTACTACGTCCACCATAATACCTCAGTTTCTCTATGACGTCCAAACTAGTACCCTTATATACAAATATTGTTCATGGGGGGAGGGTCATAAAAATAACAACTTTTAAAATCCACAAATGAATATTTACAAAATGAAATAAATATTTACAATAAAACTAAACAAAATTGAGTTAGTAATAAAAACCCCCACAAACTATGAATGTGGCAGAAAAGTCAGTTAACCAGACGAAATCGATGCGGGACTAAGAAACCGAGTACACATTCAGACCATCAAGCATTCACACAAACACTCACTCATTCATACACAACAACAAATACGAAAACACACACCCGAAACGAAAGGCGCCCCGCATCCACCAGAAAACTGACATCACTAACCACCTAACGAGGGAGGGGATGGGGAATTAAACAAAAGTAAAAAAATGGGACAGAAATAAAAGGGACCAATGAGCTTACATACCCTAGCTAAGTTAAACGGGAAAAAAGGAAAAACTAAATATTCAAAAACAAAAACCTAGTCTAACCTAATATCTGGGTGGGTTGCCTACGTTCAACCCTGTTAGGACAATATTCTGTGCCTAACCGACATCTAAATGCCACTCTAGGTCAGCCCCTTTCACTCTACACATTCGCGCAAGATTCACCCACCTTTTGGCGAATTCTGATGATGGGAGCCGCCGCCTTTCCGTCCTAATCTTGACTTTAAGCTGATGCCTAAAGTACAAGATCAGTTGGGAAGAGGTGAACTTCTCGCCTTCATAGAATCCCTTCTGTCGCGTCGTCCAAATCACGACTCGCATAACCCTAGTAAGCAACAGAACACATAGTGTTCAGCCTTCGTCAATTGCGATACCACATTGCTACAAACAGAACTGGCTTCCAGGACAAAAAACTTTCCCTGCAGCATGCGAACCATGAGGCCTTCAACAAACTTGCACAACGGCACTACCGCACTGCACTGAAAAAAGGCGTGACCAATGGTCTCGACATTCCCAGTACAGCGACGACAGTTTGGATATTTCTCCAAGCCTGCTGAACAAAGTCTTTTGCCGACCCAGAGGGCCCCGCGAATCATCAGCCAGGTGAGTGATGCCTCATCGTTATTGAGACATTTCAACCCAGGCGCCCAAGGCCATATCGAGCGAGCCTCCTGCTTCGTAAGACCGAGCTCGTCGATCAGATCATCTTGAACGGCCCCTCTAACTAACACACGATATAATGCCTTACGAGACAACGCTTGGGCGTCGGAGAGGCCAACCGACGACCGCAAGAGGAGCTTCAAAGCACGACGACATTCACGATAGAAGGAGAACTCGCCACGAGGAGTACGACCGGCCTCCTCCTCGCACGAGTGCACACTTCTCAGGGATGGGAAATGTTTACGGACATCTTCTTTCCAAAAGGTGCCCACCTCATCCAAACCGCGACACATTCGGTCGAGAAAGGTAATGCGTAGCATATATTGACGAATCTCAATGCTAGGCATTCCCAGACCGCCCTCAGAGGATGAAGGCAACAGATCTCGCGAGATGCCATGTGGGCCTTGCCTCTCCACAAGAAAGAGAACAAGGCCTTGACTAATGACAATAGTCGGGCACACGGGAGTGGAAGCACAGAAAGACGGTAGAGGAGTATCGGATAGATGTGGGAACCACAAACTTCCGCCCTTCCCTTCAGGGAAAGTCTCCTCCGAGACCACAGACTAGCCGCGGCCTCGGCCCGCCCCTGTACCTCCGACCAATTCTTTTCCAACTGGAGATCAGGACCGAACCAGACGCCGAGTATCTTGATCGGCCCATCCGTCCAGAGGAAAGGTCCGAGAAGAGAAACTCCCTTCCACGCACCCAACCGCAAGACCACAGACTTATCGCGGTTGATTTTGGCCCCTGTCACCATCTCATACCCACTGATCTGCTTACTGACTTCGTTAATGTCGGCTCTGCTCGACACAAGAACCGAAACGTCGTCAGCATAGGCAGAATACCTGGCCGAGGTGTTAGCACCAGGCAGCGAAATACCGCGTAGGACCGGATTCGCCTTTAACTTGCGAAGGAAAGGCTCCAACGCAAGAACGTAAAGCAGAGGCGATAGCGGACAACCTTGACGAATGGAGCGAGACAATACGAAAGGCTTCGATCTTACCCCATTCACTTCCACCCGCGCACCGGGGGTCGCATACAAGAGACGGATCCAGGAGCGAAAGTCGGCTCCGAAACCGGCCGCCGAAAGGACAGCCTCCAGAAATCGATGGTCAACCCTATCGAAGGCCTTGGACTGATCTAAATTGATCAGCGCGGCTTCACTGTCGACTTGTTCTAAGATCAGGCGTACCATATGAAGGTTATCCTGAATAGTCCTGCCCTTCACAGCACAAGTCTGTTCAGGGCCAATCAGACTAGACAGGACAAGCTGCAAACGGTTGGCCAAGATCTTCGCCAAAATCTTTAAGTCAGTGTTTAACATCGTTAAAGGGCGAAAGTTCCCTAACCCATCCCCTCCGTCCTTGTCCTTACGCAGCAACTTGATGACACCTCTGGTGAAGCGTTGAGGTAAAGACCCTGCCTCATCCAGTGGTTGTACATCAGTTCCAGCAAAGGCACAAAAACGTGCGACAACCTCAAGTAAACTTCGTAGGGCAGACCATCTAATCCCGGAGACTTATCCAGGCCAACCTGCTTCAGCGCTTCCCAGATTTCCGACTCTGTTATGCGGCCCTCGCACCTAGCCACTTCAGCTGCCGAGAGGCAGGGAAAGTCAGCTAAATAGGCGTCGAACTGAGCAGAACTCAGACCGGGCTCCCTGGTGAAAAGCTCCTGAAAATAATCTCGAAAGACCTCACATATGCCCGCGTTTGTAGTCACAGTCCGCTTATCCGGTAATGTGACGCACGCTATATGTCGCCTGGCCGCGTTTCGATTTTCCTCTACACGCAGTTCAGCGGCCATATTCGTTGCCTCAGAAGACATTCTTTTAACCTAGCCCCTAACTACCAGAGCTTGGTCCTTCTTGATAAGCAAGGAGGCCAACTCTGCCTTAGCTAAGACTATGTCCCCACTAACACGGGATTTCACGGCCCGATCAACTTTTTCTTCTAAAGCCGTTTGCGCCGCTAATTTATCTAAATTGAGCCGACGACTAAAGTCAGCAGCAAACGAACGAATCTTAGATTTTAATTTGCCCCACCAGGCATTTCCCACAACCACTCCCGTCAATTCCCTCTGGATTGTTAGTAGCAGCTGGTCCCGGAAACCCTGATCACTGAAAAGCGAACAGTTCAATTTCCAGTAACCAGCCAACTTAACCTTAGGCTTATCTAAGTTTACACGGACCCGGACAAGCCTATGGTCCGTATAAACTATATAATGGAAACTTGGACAGCCTAAGAGCCCTACATCGACTCTCTTAACTAAGACTCGATCCAGGTAGCTCGCAAGCGAACCAGGAGCCGAGCTGCCACTAGTAGTCCAAGTCCATGCTACCTCCCGAGGGTGTTCATTCCGAAACTTATCGACAAGATCAAACTCATCGATAAAGTCCCGAAATGGTTTCACATCCGGGTTGTTAGTACCTTTTTGTGCCCTATCCGATCTATATCGGGGTCAAGGACGGCATTCCAATCCCCCCTAAAACTACCCGACGAGACGTCGTCAAAGAACGGCGCGATCTGCCGAAACAAAGCAGGCCGCTCGGAATGGATATTGGGCGCATAAACCCCAATGAGACGAAGATGCTTATCCTTTATGGTAACATCCAGCACGCAAAGCCTGCCCGCCGGATCTGCGAAGACAAGGGTACATGCAGCCTTCAAAGACCTGCAAACTAGCCAAGAGACACCCCTCGAACAACCACCAAAACATGCTGAATAAAGAGCGAACCCCCTAGACAGTATGTCCTCACGATCATGAGAAGAAAACCGGGTCTCTTGCAAACAACATATATTCACCCCGAGGCGCTGAAGGTCACGAGAGAGCCTCGCCCTGCGAGACTCGGACCTCAGGCCCCGGGCATTCAAACTTGCTAACCAGAGAGCCATCGTGAAGCCGATTAGGGTTGCCCTTCAGGATAGAACATGGCTGGGGTGAGGACACCCACAGCTCGTCCCATGGATCCCGACGCCATCTCATTTTGACGGTATCGTCCTGAGACAAGCCGCCGATGTCCGAAGGGTAGGTAAGTTTTTAACGCTCTATAAAGGGATGGGTGAACGAAAACCGGGACCCTCCCTTTAGTTTCTGGTTTGCTTCGTCAGAATCAGGATCCAGTAGGTATGCAGCAGGGGGCACCATTTTTAGAGATGACTGGGCCTCCTCTATCATGCCCCAAATCTCCCCGCGTTCCCGGGCCCGTTCTAATTACTGTTAACACCCTCTTGGCGGAAGGGAAATTCTCGGGCCTTTCCACCTCTTTATTGTTGATGTTTTGGAAATTCCAAAGGATTTTTAAATCCTTTGGATTCCTAGTTTGTCCAAAAACCCTCTCCGCCTGGTCCCGGGAAACGCGGCAGACGTCTTCCCCTGGGAAATAAGGTGGTTTGACTTTTTTTTTCTTTTTGTCAGCGATGTTTTGAGAGTCAGGACTTCTGACTCTCTTTTTTTGAGGTGTATGAATGGGTGTTTGACTGGGTGTAGACATTGGAGAAATGTTAGGCGTGGTTGATGGGGTCCACCCAGAAGGAGTCCTTACCGGCGAAGGCTTTGATGAGTGTATATGTTTTACAGGCGAATTTGACAGAGATTTGGGCGGATGAGGCTTTGTAAATTTTGATGAAGTAGGGGAAGACGGGGCAGAGGATAGAGGGGCCGGTGCCCCCGACGAAAAACCAGTCCACACTGAAATCCATCGCACAAGTTGGATTCTTTATAAAATGATCCGCAATGGAAGACCCATACGTGTTACGAATGGTATCGCCCAAAGAAAATTTTTTGTTTAGTATTATCGCAGGTACGTGTTGTTTAATTCTCACGTCCAACCGCTGTGTCGTTCTACCTATGTAGTCGCATCCACAACTACATATTTCTTCATATATATATATATTATATATATATATGAAGAAATATAGTTTTAAGGTGTGCTATAATTATGGGATGAAGTGCTCAATATAGCAGATAGAGCGTATGTAAATATAAAAGTGAGCATTGAAGTCAACACTCTGAGACGACAGGCTGTTTCATGCTAGACGCTATCGTCAGGCCGCAAATGCTGTATTTTTTCTTGATTATTTATATATATATGGTCAGTAGACTACCCACAATGGACTACCCACAATACACTACTGACCTATATATATATATACATATATATATATATATATATATATATATATATAATGTGTGTGTATGTGTGTCTGTATTTAAAAAATAAGACTGCGTTGAATGTTGTTAAATTTTAATTTCTATAGAGAGACAGTTAAGGTAAATATCAAGTGCTAAGCTACTGGGTAACGTTTTGTCATTTTAATGTCGGTTTGGTACTTGTAATAAAGAATTCACCGATTCATTTACCAAAGATATCAAAAAAGAAATTATTTTTACGTCTTTGCAAAACTTTGTCGCATACTATATGAACTAGTTCTAAGAAATTGTTTTTTCCAAAAAGTGTGTTTAATTCAGCGCTATTCTTCATCGCGAGAATCAAATCATATGGACAGGATAGTCTCCCTAAGACCTTTATACGTCGAAGACTACAGGAGAGATCTTTATGTGACACAAATTATATTTAGACAGCCATTATTTTTCTAAACATGTTTTATTAAACAAGATGATTAAGTAATATCTGTTTAGTCTTCTGGTCTGTTTCTTCTTGTGTTGTTGAATACAAATCAATGGCGGCCATCTTAGATGTTTTTGACTATTTACAAAACTATGGGTCTGTTTATCACCTATTCTGTATGTGTGTGTGTGTGTGTGTGTGTGTGTGTGTGTGTGATGTACTCTCAGGAGAGATAATTATGTGAAACATATTATATTGGGACCCGTATTCTTTCTCTAAGATGGTTAAGTGTCTTTTCAGATCAATTTATGCATTCTGTGGAATCAAATTGTTTATATATATATATATATATATATATATATATATATAGAGAGAGAGAGAGAGAGAGAGAGAGAGGGGAGAGAGAGGAAAGATAGATAGATAGATAGAGAGACGGTGTAATGTTTAGCAAGTTAGTCTCGCTAGAACTGAGTAGTGAGTTCGATCGTCATTGGGTGCTCCATACTTTCAGCCTTGCGTCACATGCAAACTACGCTTGGGAAAACATGTGTGTATTTAAAATTAAGACCGTGTTGAATGTAGTTAAAATTTAATTTCTATAAAGATACAGTTAAGTTAAAAATCAAGTGTTAAGCTATTTACCGTGCGTAAAGTTTTGTCATTTAAATGTCGATTCTGTGCTTGTAATAAAGAATTCGCCAATTCATTTAGCAAACAAACCAAAATAGAAATTTTCAAAATTATTTTTACGTCTTTTGTAAATTCTGTTTAATTCAGCGCTATTTTTCATCGCTAGAATCAAATCATATGGACATGATAGTCTGGCTACGACCTTCAAACGTCGAAGACTACAGGAGAGATCTTTATGTAACATATATTATATTTAGACATTCATTCTTTGTCTAAACATATTCTATTAAATAAGACAAGTAATATCTGTTCAGTCTTCTGCTCTGACTCTCCTAATGTCGACAAAGTCGTTGAATACAAATCAACGGCGGCCATCTTAAATGACGCAAGATTATGATCTAAGATAACACAATGCTCTGAAAAAAAAAGCAACGATTAGAATTCTTTAATTTCTTCTCATATCACGCAATATATTTAAATCTTGGCGCACTCTTGGTAAAATGCCTTTGAACTCTGTTGATTTCAGATAAATGACGTTGAAATCAATTCCACCACAAGAGTGTAGAAACAAGTTAATTTCAAACTTGTGACTATTTAAAAAATTCAAGCACAATTATCTCTTTTGCAGAAGTTCCTTAAAAAGTTACCATCTGTTATCAAATGACTTCATTGATACCAGATGAAACTTTGCAAAAGATTGAGTGTCCTGTACACACACACACACACACACATATATATATATATATATATATATATATATATATATATATATATATATATATAGATATAGAGAGAGAGAGAGAGAGAGAGAGAGAGAGGCATTTATGGAGTAATGGATAGCAGTCGAATCCATTACATTCACTTACGTGCTATTACCCTTGGGAAA
>CAHIKZ030005380.1:4595000-4647500 GCA_903632075.3 Acanthosepion pharaonis
GAAAACGAAATTTTACTATCATAAAAAGACTCTTAACAATAAGCAATATGCAAATGGCATGATACTCTCAAAATTTTACAATGCTATTAAAACGGATGACTTTACACCGGTACACCCTTTTCCGAACACGATGACTGATGCAACCTTTGTATGCTGGAAAAGAAGATTCATCCTCAAATATATTAATGACCAAAATCTACTTAATAAACGAAATGAACTCATGTTAGCTTGTAAGAATAGGGAACAAATCTCTTAAAATATTTTAATTCTGGATAAATATATTATCCAAATATCACACGCAATTCACATATTTTAGATTAGATATTGATTACCCACCAACATTTTAACGTCTATTATTACTTAACGAGGTACCCGACCTTCTTCGTTTTAAAATTTAAGCTTGCTTTTTCCAATAGTCCCCGCCATACACTCAACTTTCTGTATTTACATCCCAGTATTTTATTTAGTTTATTTTAAATTTGAGGTTTGAATCTGCGTTTAATTTAGTGCACTTCCCATGAGATCTAGTATATATTTTTTTAAAAAGGAATAATTCGTATCTGATGAGTAAGTAGAACAACGAAACTCTAATTGCACTTCGTTATATATATATATATATATATATATATATATATATATATATGTATATATAGATTTATTGAATTATATATTTATTGATTATATATATATATATATATATATATATATATATAAATATAAAAGTGAACATAGAAGTCAACACTTAGAGGCGACAGTCTGTTTCATGCTATATGCAATCGTCAGGCCACATATGCTGTTATTTTTCTCGGCTATTTATATATATACGGGTCAGTGGTGCATTGTGGGTAGTCTATTATGGCGGTTATTTTACCGGAAGTCGTTTATAAACTACAACAATCAACTCCAAAACCGAACAAATAGCCTTAATTAAATTCTCAAACCAAAACAAGACTATTAAATAAGTGATATAAACAAACTTTTACTACTTTAATAAAAACAACGATTAAAAAAATAAATAAATAAATAAAATAAGAAACAAAAAATAAATAAAAAACAAGCAAAACAATTTAACCCAAATAAATATATAAAATAAAAATAGCCGAGAAAAATAACAGCACACGTGGCCTGACGATTGCATATAGCATGAAACAGACTGTCCCCTCTAAGTGTTGACTTCTATGTTCAATTTATATTTACACACGCTCTATCTCCGATATTGAGCACTTTATCCCATAAATATAGCACACCTTAAGACTATATTTCTTCATATATATATATATATATATATATATATATATATATATATATATATATATAAATGATAAAATATAGTTTTAAGGTGTGCTATATTCATGAATACAAGTGTTCAATATTAGGATAGTGCGTAGGTAAATATAACAGTGGTCGCTGAGGTCAAGACCAAGAGAGGACAATCTGTTTCAGACGTGAACGCAATCTTCAGGCCATATGTTGTATCAATTTATATATGCTGATCAGTGGTACATTATGGATAATAAGGCATATTGTATTATTCAAACGATTATTGATTAGGCAGTAGCGGTTATATTTAAATCAAGAGGGTATTGGGTAGTCATAATTCTGGATTCGAATGAAGTTGTTTGTAGGTCTTTTTTTAGATTTGTTCTTTTTTATCTTTTTACTTAGTATCTATTAAAATTATTAACTAGTGATTATTGTTATTACATTTACTATCGTCTATGTATGCATTCGTAGTTTGTTAATTTGTTCATTATTTAGTTAATTTGTTTTTATAGATTTTTGTTAATTTATTTATTTTACTCATTGTATTTAAAATTAGCTTAAAGTATTGGCTTTTTTCTAAAGTTATCTGTTTCATATAGTGTATATATTTGTGATTATCCTAGAGGTATTTGTTTTAAGTAACGTAGTAAAAATTTGTTTTCATGTCTACACCACGTATTTAGTAATTTGTGCTGGTCTGCGAAAGTAATTTTAGCCATTTTTTTTCCTTCAGAAAGAGTTTATATTTTTTGGATTTACTGTTGTTGGCTGATATTGTTTTCCTTATTTTCCATGATATTTTTGTTGCATTTTGTTTGTTATTGACCATATCTCTTTAGACACATTATGCTGTTCGATTTTTTACCGTTTGTAAAGCACATGTTTCGAGCGTAGTTTCCAGGGCTCTCATACACAAGAGGCGCTTAAGACGCGAAAATTCACGCTGCAGTAAGCATATCATAAGATCTCCCCAGTGATGGGAGTGGCTTAACCAAATGATCAGAGTCTCTAGTACATTTCTAAAAATTATTAGAAGGCTAACTGGTTGATAGAAGGATGGGATTTTACCGGATCTTTTAAAGACTGACACTTCAAAAGACGACAGAAAAGAAGCAACAGGGAATTTATCATATAGTTTAGAGAGAACATAAGCCAGTTCAGGAGTTCGCCAGTACATATGTCGAGAAGTATTCGTGGAATATCATCAAATCCACATACTTTCTGTGGAGTCGGTTTAGACACTATAGTAGAAACCTTGAACGGAGTTATATGCATATCACATAGTTGATACCAGATTCAAAGTGGAATGTCAAGTAAAGACAGTCCAGATGCGTCAAGAGTAGCATTTTAAGAAAATTAACGAGCTGAACATTCTGATCTATCAGGAGAAGACATTACCATTTTAAAATGAGTGAAGTGGGGATGGATAGAATACTTACTCCTATTTATCTCATTATAACAGAACATTTATTCGTCACCTGGATGAAACATGTTAGAGTCTGTACGATGCCTCATTCTGTCAGCAAACAAGACACGTTTACAATTATTACGAGCAGATTAATGGCCCACTCTTCCTTGCAAACAACTTGCAAATCTTTAATATTTGTAGAGAGCCTCTAATGAATTTGATCTCTCCTGCTTCGCCATGAATTTTCAATTACATTCAAGTTATTTTTTTTAAAGCGTTTCACCCCAAGCAAAGCGAGAAGCCACTAGGACGCAAGGGGTTACAGAAAATTTGGAGCAAGATCAGATAGGAGTGATAGAAGAAAGGATGAGGAGTAGGGTAATGGATAGATCAAGGCAACTGGAGATGTCGATTGACATTACGTTTGAATAGCTGGAGATTTTAGCTCTCAGGGAAGCTGGAATAGGGAAGGGAGTTCCACAGGCGGGAGGTGCGAGACATGAAGCTATTGGAGTAGAAGAGACGACTACATTTAGGAGTTTCGACAGTGAAGGGGTGAGAGCGGGATGCTAGCCTCGTAGGGAGCTTGAATTCATGAAGTCTGGAAACCAGCGAATGCAGCTCCTCGGAGCAATTGCCATGAAAGTATTTGTAAAACAGAAGTTATATATTATATTCCAATTTTATTCAAGAAGATTGTCACACTCATAGAAATACTTCTACATTGTTTCGAATAAACGAACCATTTGCAAATTTAACTGGATTCTTAGAGTCGTTGAAAGATACAACCTTTTTCAAACACCAACTGGTACATTGAAATGAACAAAACAGCTTCTAAAATAAGCCAATATATCACCACATTTACTGTTTCGTCAATAATGTCATGAATCTCTCTGTTATACTGTGGCCAAAGAAAAATTTTTTTGTTCTTCCACCGAATGAGTTCGAATCGCTCGTCGCCACTGTTATGGTCCGGTTCCTTGTACCACGGTGATAGTCCAAGGTAGATAGCAATAAAGAACTCGAACACGTATATGGAATAACACAGATATATTACAAACAGGAATATATACAGAGAAGTAGAAAGGGTTAGTACGAACAATCAGGTTTAGTAGTAATTGTCTGAACGCGACTCTGTTTCGGACTGCCTCTGACTCGGCTGACTGACTCGATCGCTCTGACTGACTGATAGACTCCTGACGGACTTCACTCCAAAAGGGAATATTTTTTGCTAAGCCTACGGGCTCGGAGAACCCACAATAAACCGGCCTATTGGTACATATGACCGACGTGGGGGAGCGTTAAATATAACGGTGATACAGACTGTTCTACCGAGGCTGTGACTGTTCGCAGCTCCTGTTGAACCTTCTGTCTTGGGCACGGACGAGACTGTGGCGAATAGCAGACTTTCCTCCTGAGAGGTAGACAGACCCGAACCCGTTTATGCGGGTTCTACGGCGATTTTTTGCGAAGCCTACGGGCTCGGATGACCCACGCTAAAATTGGCCTTGTGCCACATGTGTCCTCGTGGAGGGATCACTGCATATAACGGTGATATAAACTGAATGCTGGTCAACCGACACACATTCCCAAGTCGTGTAACACACTTCTGTTGTATTTACTGTTAAATGCACAATTTATCTGCAACCTTTTCTTTTGTTATTTCTTAACCAATTACTTAGTCACAACAGTTGGATAAGATTGAAGTGAATAAAATTAGTGCGATCAGAGAAGCATCCTTTCGGCAATCTCATCTACAAAGTAACGTTTCTCTAAAAAAGCTGCTTGAGTGACAATTTCTTTTTATTATCATAATACGAAGAGAATAAGACGATTCAATTCTGTGTACAAAGCATGACGTTTTATAGACATAGAAGTAAGATTCTAGCCTGAACTGGTTGAAATATGTTCGTATGACAATACCTTTACGTTCAGATAATTGTTTCCTGTGAGCAGAGAACTTTAACCAATTCCTGTTCCGTTTATTAGGAAGACTCGTTTTTGAAATCATTTCATTTACTTTGATTTTTCTTAGCGCATTTTAAGTTGCCTGTGAAGAAATTATGCACGTCGTTACTCTTCGAGGAAAGAGGAAGGTGGTGCCAAAGTTCTTCCATTTTCGAATAATCGATTCAGTATTACTGACAGGAATATTTGACATCTGGACAATAGCCTTGAAGCTCAAGTAGTCATTACATTGGTTAATTACGTCATTCTTTTGTTTAGTTGAGAACTCCTTTACTTTACCCATGACAGCCTCATTGCAAAGAATTTGAAATACTGAATGACGGCTGTGGCGTCGCCATACGCCAGAAAAGCATTGCTAGAAAATACCAAATGGTTCTCTGCATGTGTGGAAACTTCGAAATCCGAAATTCCTTCTTAATCTTATGTTATAAATTATTAGTGGTGTTCTAAGAATTATCTAACGATATATTTGTTCATTTCTAAAGTCAATGTTTGAAATTATGTATTTTATATTATTATTTGTATATTTAATATCAAATTTCATCAGGTTGCGAATAAAGAAATGTTAAGTGTGTAACAAGTATCCTGCTTTGCTTAACACACACACACACACACACACACACACATATATATATATATATATATATATATATATATATATATATATATATATATATATATATATTAAATAGACCGAAAATATATGGATATAAATCCATAAAATGACAGATTTTTGTTTTTCTGTATTTTCTTTCATAATTTATAAAATACAGCTTACATACTGTCTAAAAACAAAAATCTGAATATGCATTTATGTATGGATTTATTTAATGTTTTTAAAATGTCCATGAAGATGGTCTAAAATAGATATAAGAAAACGTCCGACGTCGACTTTTATTTTAACATAAAAATTTTTCAACGACTTTAATATTTAAATTTTTTGAAATATTCAATTTTTAACAACATCGCCCACGTTTTTTCGTGATTTTTTTTCTGTATAAAATTTTAGTTATCTATTTGAATTATATATATATGATCTTGTGTTAAATTTTTTGTTGATTTGGGAGCAATCAGATCCTCAACAACAAAACGTATATTGAGTTTCATATATATAAAATCGACTGTCATAAATTTGGGAGATACTGTGAGGTATTTGGGTATTTTTTGTTTTTCAGTTGTACTGTTACTTTCCGTGTTGGGTGCCGGATCGTGTTATTTAATAATTATGTATTTGACAAACAATGCCTCTTTTAAATAAGTTTCATTAAAAACGACAGACAAGGTACTACGGTTACGTTTTGTATTCTTTTTTAGCTGTCGTTGTTTGGTGTAAAACAAGGTTTTTCTGAATGTGGCAGTGTTATTTTCCTCATTAGCTGCCGGGT
The DNA here is from genome assembly GCA_903632075.3 of Acanthosepion pharaonis. Classification (NCBI taxonomy): domain Eukaryota; kingdom Metazoa; phylum Mollusca; class Cephalopoda; order Sepiida; family Sepiidae; genus Acanthosepion; species Acanthosepion pharaonis. Next base: position 4,601,025 of record CAHIKZ030005380.1, read on the forward strand.
CATGTAATTTAATAGTGTGCATATAAGTTTCGTTATATATATATATATATATATATATATATATATATATATATATATATATATATATATATATTACAGGCAATAGGTTCTTTGGTATATAATCCATATGGGTTCTAGTATTATCAAATGTTAAAACTGATCCACAGAGAGCTTAGTGTATTTATTATAACAAACCATATATATTTTTAGAGTAAAAATCCTGAATTACCTCATTTTGAATTTTTGCTAAAAACTATATAAAAATATATATATATATATATATATATATATATATATATATATATATATAATATTTCACTGACGATCCGTTTAGGTGAAACCTAGGTAGGTTTGTCTGGCTCACTAGGTGTATCTATCTATATAGGGTTGTCCCAGGTAACGCTAAAAAAGTGGTATACCCGGGAGAAAAAGGTCCCCAAATTGATAAAAAAAAAATTTTTAACGTGTAAATGATTATGTTAAAATTAAAGAGGGAAGACCAAGGTATTTTTTAATTATTTTTAAAAATTTTTTTTTCATTTGCACCATTTTTTAAATTTAGTTTGAAAACCTTTTTTTTTTAGGTCAAAATTAGGTTAAATTAGCATTATTTTTGTTTCACTATTTTCAGTTGGAAAATACACATTGATTTGGAAAAATCTTGCAAAAATCAAGTACTTGTTAGATTTTTATGAAACTTTCAGAACTTATTCACAAATGAATGAAATTATTTTAGAAATGTTTGTCTTTTAAAAGTCATAGTATAAATATTTTTTTTTATATATGTTACACCCCCGAACTTAATTTTATGAAAACTTCAAAAATTTATTTTTGTATCTTGATTTTTTTTATTTTTATTAAATGCACAATACTCTGAAGATTCTAAATCATCGATTTTTATGGTAAAAAAATGCGTTGAATTGTCCAAACTTTTACCTCAATTGTAAACATACAAAACCCAATAAAACTAAGACAATATTTAATTAAAAAAGCTTTTTATGACTTTTCTGAATAACATATACTAAGGTAATTCTTATCTGAAAAAAAAAATTTGAAGAAAAATGAATTTTTACAATATTTTTTTTTTTTTTTTCTATTTTAAAATAACAAATGACAAAATTCACAAAATATTAAAATATATTTTAAAATTAAGTTTCTTTATGTAACCTCATGGAAATGACATATTTTGTTCTCTACTTTTTGAAGATCATAAATTTGAAAGCTTATTAAAATCTGACAACGTGATATTTTTAAAATAATTTTTTAATATTCCAAAATTGTATTTAATATCGACTCCAACGAAAGTACGGATGCACAGCTTTGAAATAATGTCACGTGAGGCAGAGTTGTTTCCCTTGATAGAAGCAAGTTTTTTTACTTCAGAAATTACTTCGCATTCTTTCTGTTGACAACTAACCAAGTCAAGTTTTCTGACTAAATATCGTCGCATTTTCAAATTTTTTTGTTTTCAAATATAATCAATTTGTTCCTTTTTTCTTTTCAGTTTTTAAATATAATCAATTTTCTTTTTCAGTGTGAGACAAACTGCAAAATATTATTTCATTTTTTTTGTTTAATTTTTTTTTTTACGGAAATGGCGAAGGGTTTTTAGGGACAAGAGAGTTAACGTTTTTATTTTTTGTTTTTCACTGTATATTCTTTTACTTTGTTTTATTTACTGTTTTAGTGAGAGCCGTAAATTGTTTTTTAGTTTTAACTTAATTGAAACTAAAAACAATTGAAATAAAAAAACGGAGGTCTTGAGGAGCGTGGAACCACCTCTTAAATTGCTGTTGTTCCCAGGTTCACTCTGACCCAGAGTGGTAGCACCTGATACGGTCCCAGCTATGGATAAATAGTGGGATAAAACAAAATATTGATCATTTACAATTACAAAAAAAAAAAAAAAATAAAAAACACCCTTGGAAGTGCACCCGAATTTTCAAGTTTGAAATCGATTGCATAGCATTTCAATGTTATTAATAAATAAAATATGTATAAAACTCCATGACTGCCATATCACAAGTATTAATAAAAGAAAAAAAATCTGCCTTAATAAAAAAGAAATAAAATCTCATTTCAGTAAGTTAACCTGTTTCAATTATGAAATTTAAATGTTTCATGTTTTTTTATATTCTCAGAAAAATATTTCATGACAAGTAATAAAAAATCAATTTAAAAAAAAAAAAATGTTACTGTTTTATTTGTAATTTTACTTGTTTAATTTTTTTTTCCATAATTTAAATGTTATTTTCAGTGCAGAATTTTTCCCCAAACGTAAAGTTAAAAAAAAAAAAAAAAATTTGAAAGTGAATTTTTTAATTTACTAACCAGGTTCACTTAAAATTAGAACGAATTATATCACTTCTGTGCTACCGTACGATAAATTCCCCTGACGTAAGTTGTCAATATTTTGACAGCCATCAATTAACACCCTTCAATCACGCACCCGCGCGAGTACCTTGGTTGGAAATATCTCTATTAAAAATTTTCTGCTAAAAAAAGTAAGTAATGTTTCTTTCAAATTACATTAAGTATACTTTAATCATTCTAAATTTCCTAAGATAACACAAAAAAAAGGTGTAACTGATTTTTAAAAAATTTTAATTGATTTTTGAACTAAGTTTGATTTTTTTGTTTACAAACTCGGCAGAAATGTCCGATAAATCGAATTTACTAATTTTTTTTATTCAAGAAAAACGAATTTTTAAAAAAAATTTTTAAAATTTATAGGAAGGATTTAAAAATCTGAAAAAATATTCAAAAAATACTTTGGTCTTCCCTCTTTAATTTTAACATAAACATTTACATGTTAAAATTTTTTTAGCCATTTGGGGACCTTTTTTCTCCAGGGTATACCAATTTTTTTACTGTTACCTGGGACAAGCCTATATATATATATATATATATATATATATATATATATATAATTATTTTTTTCAATAATATATGATACCATCGCTACGTAAGAGTTCTCATGTATCAAAAACAGAAGCTACAAACTTCAATTTTTATTACAGAAATTAAATAAATTAAAATATCTAGTTCTGTTTCATCCTCAAGCAAATTTTGGCATAACAAATTTTGAAATTTATGGAGCTTTATAAGCATATACATTCGTAATATTAAACGGAGAAAACCAATCATTTTAATCAGGGGCGGTAGGGTATTCATTTTCACTGACAACTATTGTATCAACATATTAGTTACTTTCGAAAAGAGGTTAAGTCAAGGTAGAGTCGGGGTGCCTCTTTTCAAACGAATGATGACATCCGTTCGACGTATATCGTCTGGTCTGATTCAAAGACAGAGAGTTCTTGGCACTTTTGCTAGGTCGTTAAGTTCGTATTTGTATTCAAAAAGATTTTTTTTTTCTAAAAGGGTTGTTTGTATATAAATACGTAGTATTGAACTACAAATTGTTTTTTTGACGACTTCATAAAAGTTCTTTTTATGATGCTTTAATTGAACATGTTTATAGACTTTGAAACTTTAAAATTTATTAAGCTAATTATTTAAGGCGAATATGTGTCGGTGTTGGCAAAAAAACCGTTATCTCATGTTTTTGATTTAATAAATTTTCGTTTTTAGAAACTTAATAATGTGTAGTTTTTCATGTAGGTATACTAACGTTGATTTGAAAGTGTCGAATGTACATGAAACATGATAGACCAATGAATGCCAAACAGCACCAAAGTAAAAATACCAAAATTTCTTTCTTTATCGACATATCACTGTCTCTATCGAAGCTGTAACAGAATTTAAACCTGTTAGACTGATACATGATTCCTATTTGTTCTTTATCTTACAGTCGTCTGCAAAAGTTTAAGACGACCTAATTCAAACAATGTTTTTTTTTAACATTTTCAGGTTTGTGATTACATCCCATTATATTTATGATTACATTTTCCCATATGATTCCATCCTAATCAGCCTTGTTAACAAACGGTGAGTGCATTGTTTTCGAAAATTTGTCCATTTTCTTTTCAAATTTTCAATTGATTTGAATGTCAAAATATAGGGAAAAAGTCCACTTTGTCGGAAATACAACGAGCCAAAATTTTCATTTTATAGAAGGAAGGGCTTTTTGAAATGAAGATTTGCAACAAAGTGTCTTGGATCAAAACGGCTGTTCATCAGGCAATTGTAAAATTGAAGAATTCTTGAATTCATGCAGAAAAGAAACAGAACATTAGACCAAGAAAAACAATTCCTTGTGATAGAAATTTGATCTGGTGAATAGCTGTTCAGTCTTCACCAAGTTCCTGCAAGAAAATACGCTCAGCACTGCTTCTCAAAGGTATAAGCGGTAGGATGAAGTCCATTTTTCGGATGAACCTACTGTCCAGCATGTTTTTCAGCGAAAACGTCAAGTTATGCCTGTTGGCACAAGATACGATGACTATTATATCCAAGCCACGGTGAAAAATCCTCCCAGTGTCATGATTTGGTCTGCTTTGTTTTACGGCATATCAACATCAATGTGTTATTTAATGCCGACACAATTTATTTTGCTGGTAATATTTTGTTTTTGTCAAAAATCTATATCTGGTAATATGTTTCCTTCAAAAGTATATTGCTGGTAATATTTTTTTTCTACAATTTTTACTGCTGGTAATAATTTTTTACGAAGTATTTCTGGTATTAAAACCTATTTTTACACTTTCATAGTGTTTTTACCGCAGTTTCGGTGGTTAACTATTTGCCCATAGTTGGGACCCTTAACAGGTGTTACTACCCTGGGTAAGGGAAGACCTGGGAACACCAATAATTAAGAGGTGGTTCGAAGCTCCTCAAATTGATCAAAGGCCTTGCAGTTGGACGTAGTATATAGTCATACCCAGGACGTAGATATAGTTTATTTTCATACCCAGAACGGTGTCATGATTTGGGGCGCGATATTCACTAAAGGGACAGTTGTACACTTGTTATTACCCACTGGTACTACAATAAACAGAGCCAGGTACCTTGGAATGCTGAAGGACAAGCTTGACCTTTCTATGGCTGTTCATGGTTGGGACACATTCATAAAAGGCGGTACTCTCTCTCTCACCCGGTCAAAGATAGTGAGTGTTTTCCTGAAGTAAAAGAAAGTGAAAATCTTGGATTGATTCGCTAACAGTTCCGATCACAATCCAATTAAGTACCTGTAGATACTAGTGAAAGATAAGGAAACGGATAACCAACCCACTAGCACGAAAAACCTGGAAAATGCTATAAACAAGTCTGGATAGATGATATAATTGCTGAGTTCTGATTGTACACAACATGCCGCGCCGTCAAAAGGCTGTAATAAATAATAAAGGCGGACATACTAAATACTGAACATTCTCAAATTTGCTTGATCCTCGCGAAAAAACTGCCTAATATAGCTGTTTCTCATATTTCTGGATATCCTTTTTGAAGTAGTATGTTTTTTCATGGGATTCAACGATATTAAATGGTATTGCTGTATAGTGCATATATATATATATATATCACCGTCTGTTCATATCTATTTATCTATATCTGATGTAATGAATATGCATACACTTGGTTCCCCCTCACAGTAATATGTCTGGCTAGTGTCAGCCATAAATAAAGACTGATGTGGAAGTACATGGACTACGCCTATTGGCTACGCCTATTGTCTTCGCCTATTGCCGACGCCTGTTGCCTACCACTACGACGGGTACCAGTCCATTACGGTGAACTGCTGGATTGTCCTACCCGGTTACAGTAGTCAACAACCACTTTGCTACTTCGAACAAATATGGCCCTTTCCGGGACATATCACTATCTGTCTATTTATTCCAGTCTCTTTATATCTATGTAAGATAAAGAACAAATAGGTATCATTTCACTTCTATTACAGCTACGTCATAGAAATGTATAGGACGATAAAAAAAGAAAGGAATTCTGATACTTTTAATACTTTTAATTTGGTGCTGTTTGACTTTTATTGGCCAATCATATACTACGTGCATTGAAATCTTTTAAACTAACGGTAGTAAAATTAGTGGCATTCCGATAGATAGATAGATAGATAGATAGATAGATAGATAGATATAATATTAATATTAATGCGATATTGGCGAATAGAATTATATGACAATAAAATGAAATCTGTGTATGGAAATTATTAAAGAAATATGAAAAATAAAGATTCTTTAGTGCATTAAATAGATAGTAAGCAACTTCAATATCAATAAGTGCATGAAGTCTGTACGTAGTTCCAGGCAAACTTACCAATTTCATAGCTTGGCTCCATCATTAAAACCATTCATCACGTGTGTACAAGGTTTTTCCCTTCGCATCGGAGACGCCAATAACACAAAGATGCATGTTGTTTTGAAGCCCATTAACTTCAACATGCACTCATGTTTATAACAAGGACAGCTGAATTATAGTTGCCTTGATTTGTATACAATACCCACACCAAATGTATAGACAGACGATACAGATGCATGCTGGGTTTTCTTCATAGCCAAGAAGATAAAAAAAACATGTCGGTCTCATCCGACATCTTGTTTTTTCTTGTCCCGAACTCAGAACGCTGCAATCACTTGTCTGTATCCCTTTTGTGTTAACGCCATTCTCAGTTTGTGAAATGTTTGACTCATTACTGTTGCTTTACCGACTTACATATATTATTTGCTTAATATCATTTGTTCTCTGTTCTTTTTTTTCTTTTGCTGTTGTTTATTGCAAACTTTGACAATTCTTTTGAGCATTTCTTCCAATGATATTTAACCATGACCAGTTATTCTGTCGATACTAATATTGTTTATGTCTGTGGATATTTCGAGAAATAGGAACAAAAATCATTGTTTCGTGTGTCATATGACAAAAGAAGCTTTTTTGTTGAATCTAAGCTTTGTGGTACTTGACCCAAGTCCGGAAGATTTGATAATTAGTAGTAATTGTATTCGTATTTACAATTAGTTGACCAATTGTGATGAAATATTTTTTAGTATTCTATATTTATGCTATTCTTTTCTTTTTATCTAATGATTTGATAACATACACTGGAACTAATACTACAACTATGAGCCGAGTCCATTCAAGATGCAGAAGATCATTGTACTCTGCAACTTCTTATTCGTTGTCCGTCTTTGTAATATCTGTCTTTTTACTGTAACTACCACTTCCTGTTTTGACACCCATTTACACAAGCTCATTAAGTAGGTTACTCATTGTTTCTATCTGTCACTCATAATTTCAATATGACCTTGTGAGTATCAAATTTTATAACCCTAATTTTCTAATGTATCCAAAAAACTATAAACTCCTACCAGTAGTAATTATTGCTAGCTGATGTTCCTTGATTAAACGGAATAATTATTCTATATATTTGTGTGTAATTAGTTCATCACTAATAATTAATATCATTTTGATTTGGTTAAATCTTATTAGAAAAACAACCCAATGATTCCCATGATTGTACCGATGATTGTGCAACCTTTGCATCCATTAATATGCAACCGCTGCATGCATGTCTGTGCATCAGTTGCATCGTTGGTGGTGCAAGCGTTACATTCATTACTGTGCAACCGTTGCATCCATGATCCTGCAAACGTTGTATCAATAATTGTGCAACTGTTGCATTTTAATTGTTAAGTGGATTATTTATTTAATTACCAAATGAATTAGTCCGATTCAATTAGTCAATAGAGAAAGATGACTGGTAAACCGAAATAGCTTGTTAGCATTGTTTGATATCAGAGACAGATTCCTTACCCTCCAATTGTGGACTATAGAGCTACAGGATTTGCTGCTAGAGTTGTTCTACTTAAAGAGTGGTTGCTAACCAATCAGCCCTACTATTTGGGAGATGAATTCCCAAAGGGTACTTGCAGAGAAAATGAATGACCTGAACTCGATTGGATTTCGAAATCGGTTTCACAATTCTTCATTTCAAGCTTCCAACCATCACATCCGTCTCTATCTCTATCTCTACATACATACTATTCTATATCATATGATATATATATATATATATATATATATATGCTCATATGAATGATATATATATATATATATATATATATATATATATGCATGCACACACACTCACACGCGCGCACACACACACATATATGCACACACACACACACACACACATATATATATATATCTTACTTATTATAAAACGCAGATTGTGTGTGTCTGTAACGTTTATATGTTAGATCGAATTTCCTACATTTTTTAGCCGATTTCAACAAAACTTTACAGGACTACATAAAATTGTTGTGGTTCTAACGGGGTCGAAAATGGGAAAAACACAGTTGTTTTTTAATAAAATCAATTTGAAAACACGATTAAGACACATCGTGAGAATGAAAGGGGGACAACTCACCCACGAAAATGTAAACAAAAGAGCATAGCATGATGAAAAAGACGCCGAACTTGACGAAAACAAAATTTTATCGTCTAATGTTCATATTATTATTAAAGAGGAAAGATCAAAGTATTTTGGGGGTATTTTTTTGCATTTTTTAATCGTTCCTAGCACGTCTGAAATTTTCGTTAAAAATATTTTTTTTGTTTTGGTCAAAAAAAAAAGGACAGATAATCATTTTTTTCGATTTGATAAAAAAGATTAAAATCTTATTTTGATATTCTTTTAAAAATCAATTATCAATTTTTCAAAACTGATTTTAATAAAAGCAGAAATTATACTGTTTATTTGAAATATTTTGAACCAAGCTTAACTTAGCTTCTGCGCCGAAAAAATGTAATTTGAAAATAAAACAAAGCAGGTCATAACCTTTCGCGTCGCTTGACGATTGACGAAAAGCACATTCATGGCGTTTAGATAACTTACGGGAGGAGAATTCTTTCTACGGATGGAAGGAAGTGAAATTATTTAAGTGAACAAATTATTTACCTTGTTACTTTTAAGGAAAACTTTCAGCGCTCTAATTTTTTTATTTTTTTTTAAATTTTTTTGTACTTAGCTTTCATTTTTACGTTTACGATGCTTTATGGAAAATATAAAGAAATTAAAAAATAAGACTGTTAATAGTGAGATTAAATTTCATAAGAAAAAGGTATCTAATTAATTTAGGTACCTTTCTTATGAAATTTTATCAGAAGTGTACATAAAATACTATAATTTTATGTACATTCATTACATTTTACTGTGTTATTTCCATTCATCTTATTATTAATTTTGATATTTCATTTATGGAAAAATGTCATAACTGAGATTAATATAAAAATAAGATCATATAAATTAAAGTTTAGCAGTAGTTAAATTTCATAAGATGATACTGTTACTTGTAGGTACCCTTCTCAGTTGAAATTGAAAACTCAAATTAACTTCTCCATACGTGTTTTGCAAAAAGTAAAGGGCTTAACAGCGGAGAACAATGCTGAACTCAAATAATGCAACTAAATTGTATTCTGGTTGGTCTTCCGTACTTGATAATTACTGTCCGACTATAACACAAAATTACATTTCTTAATTACCATGGCTAATCTGATTAGTCCAAATTATACAATTTTCAAAGCGCTAGACAATGACTATCTCACACGGACATTTTGAAAGGTTGATGTTGCTTTTAACTAATGTTTAAATATTTTTTAAAATTCAATTTTAACATTTTTTAAAAATCTTTTTGAAATTAAAGAAATAAGAAATAATTGTATTAAAAATTCAATTTTCATTGAAAAAATTTTTGCTTTCAGAAAATATTGTCCATATTCATAAAAACAAATTAAAACAAATAAAAGCATTTGAAACTAAATAATATTTTGTTTTATTGAGTTTTGTATGTTACAATTCACAGCTGATTTTCAGGTACGTTGGCCAAAAAAAAAAAAAAAAAAAAACCAACATAATTTGCATTCTTCAAAGCCTTGTGCTTTTAACTATTGTAATCACTAAAACCGATGGTCTCGAATTTCTAGAGTTTTTCCTAAAATTAGTTATGGGGGGGTGTTAATAAATATAAAAAAAATATTTCTGCCATATTTATAATAATTTCGATCATCTGTGAATAGTTTCTGAAAGTTTCATTAACATTTGACAATTATTTTTATTTTTGCAAGATTTTCCAAATTAATGTGTGTAAATATAAAAAAACGCGCTAAAAATTATCTATGTTATTTACTATCCCTTGTTGCGACAAGGAGAAAGAAGGTTTTTTAAATCAAAATTTAGAATATTCTAAAAAGATGGAAAAATTTTTTTAAAATAATTAAAAAAAAAATTAGTCTATCCTCTACATAAGCATTTTGACGATAAAATTTTGTTTTCATAAACTTTGGCGTCTTTTTTCATCAGACTATGCTCTATGTTTTAGCGATTCCGTGGAGTGACTTAGGTTAAAAACCCAGGTTGTTTTGTGTGTGTGTGTGTGTGTGTGTGTGTGTGTCCTTTATATATGGGATCGGATTTCTTACATTTTTCAGCCGATAAAACAAACATCTACTTTTTTTTTTTTTTTTCAGTAGTATTTCTTATTGTCTTGCACACTTTTTTTCTTTATTTACATTCAGAATGCTTTAAAAATTCCATTTACAAGACAATTGTTTATAATAAAATTCTATTCACCAATCGATAGACTCATAACGATTGTAAACAATGTTTTTGTTTGAATTTGGGTTTGACCAATTCGTAAAAAAAAAAAAAAAAAAAACTAATTAAGACATGCGTGTCCGTCAACCGTAAACAATAATCTTTGTCAATTTTATTTTTCAGTCTTTATAATGGTCGATACTTGATCTATCTCTTACTGTTACATCCCCGGGCAACGCCGGGCTCTACTGCTAGTATATGATACATTTAAGATAAAGAATATAGGGCCTCCGGTTAGATATAGATGTTTCGAGAACCTGCAGAGAATGTTATTTCAAAAGCACTATTTCAGGCATTGTTTAAGTCCTACGTGGCTGAATGGTTAAGCAGATCATATCTAATGAGAGTTCCCCAAATGGAGATGCAGGGTTTGAGTCATGTAGGAGGATTCATATTTTCCGACAAGATTTCTCGAATATTCAGGCTGTTAAATGTAATTAAATAAACATAGCATTTACTCGAATATGAGTATCCATCTAGAATAACGTTTAAGCAAAACAAATTAAAATAAGTTCGATTTAATTTAATTCCTAATATATATACATATATACAACGTAACCAAAAAAGTTCAGTCCGTTTTTAAAGGAAAAAAAAAGAAAACGCTTCACAGTATGTGTAACTTATATTTAGTCATCCAGCACCTTCTGCCAACGTGTCTCCAGCTGTTCAATGCCCTTGCGGTAGAACTCTGGGGGTTTTGATGCACAGAAGTCCGTGAGGGCTTTGCGCAAACCTGCTTCATTGGTGAATGATTTCCCACGAAAATGATTACCCAGGGTGTGGAAGAGATGGTAATCGGATAGCGCATGTTCAGCTGAATAAGATGGATGGTACAAAGTCTCCCACCTAAATTGCTGTATGGTATCCCTGACCACTCGCGCGACAAGCGGCTTGGCGTTGTCATGGAGGAAAAGCACACCTTTGCGATTCACCAGTGCTGGCTCCATCTGGCGCAATGCCTGTTGCACACGTTTCAATTGCTGCGAGTATAGGTCTCCAGTGAGCGTTTTGCCCGTTGGTAGCAGTTCATAATGAACCACATGACGATCTGTCCACCAGACACAAAACATAATCTTGGGTGGGTGATTAGGTGGTCTTGCGCTGAGGGACAGCATCCTGAGGAGACAACCAATGTCTGGAACGCTTGGGAGTTTCGCACAGAACCCACTTTTCATTACTGGTAAGCACTCGATTGAATAAGGATGCGGTACGGTGGCGAGAAAGCAGCGATACGCAGGCTGCTACTCGTTGTCCCTTGTGGACCTCCAACAGCGTTTGCGGAACCCACTTGCTCAGTTTGTACGTCTCACCTAGGCGCTGCAGGTGAAGTCTAACTGTTTTATCGGAAACGTTGAACTGTCTTGCAAGTTCACCACACATTAGACTACTGTCATCTTCAATGGCCGCCTTCAGGACTCCGTCATTCAAGACCTAGTCGTCCACTGTGAGTCTCATCATGTAGAGACAAATCTCGCGACTTGAATTTTCGAAACCAACGCTTTGCAGTACGTTCATCCACAGCACTATCCCCAAACGCTTGACATATGCGGAGACTTGATGCAGTTGCTGATAAGCCCACTTTGGAAGTCGTAAAGCAAACAGCCCCGAACGAGATCTGTAGACACTTCCATCCTTCTCAAAGCTGTCCGGCTTATAACTTATGGCCGGGCACGGTGCGCGTGTTTTTTATAACGTCTGATGTCCCTACTTCCGGCTGTCCGAAGTTGAAAACAATTGCTAGACGCATTTCGTATATATTTCAACTTCATTCAATGACTAATCAAAAAACGGACAGAACTTTTTGGTTACCTTGTAGTATTCATTTATATATATTTATTTGAAACGTAGTCCAAGGCTGCCTACGGGATATCTTCTGGTAAGCCACCCTTCACTACGTTTCAAAGACGTTTACAAGAAGGACCTGAAACTCACAGGCGTCTACACTGGTATCTGGTAACAATCAGCAGACGGTAGTAGAGGATGGTTCCATGCTGTTCAAAGAAAACCGAAAGCAATTGTTAAAGACAACCAAAGCAATCTCAGACTTTTGATTCCAGATTCGTTTGACAAACCTGCAGAAGGGAGTTCCCCGCAAAAACATATTTATAAACATACTTATATATATATATATATATATATATATATATATATATATATATATATATATATATATCTACCTTAAATACGTTCAGATAACTTGCAGGAATGAAAATAAAACGTATTTTTGAACAGAAAAAGCGTTTAATATACAATAATTTATCTAATGCCTTATTGATACATAAAGATAAATTTAAGCACAGCTTTGATCTAAAGAATGCCACACTTATCAAAACAGAATGTAACTCCTTCAGAATGCCGCTACGAATATAAATCTGTCTATATTTCTGAGATGAGGTATTATGTATACTATTTACATTATTCGGACTATTGTCCTCATATTTCTCGCCATATTTATTACAACGTTTCGGCCGTTGTACGCTCCGACCTTCTTCAGGTGGTTGGAATGTTGAACTGAACTCTTTATTTAACTGCGGTAGACTGTTCTAGTTCCTCGTGCCATGTTTAATGGATGTCAATTGATAAATTCCTGTTAATTCCATTCTCCAAGTTCTTCACTGCCTTAACCGGGTGTTGAACTCAAACTCTTTGTGTCAAGTCACATGATCTAACTAACGCCTTTATGCCATGTGTCCTTGAGTACATCTGTGTATGCATTTCTGGGTATTATACACCTAATGTATTCAGCAACCATTTTTACCAGTGCTGAAGAAGGCCGGAGTGTACAACGGCCGAAACGTTGTAATAAATATGGTGACAAAGATGAGGACAAGTCCGAATAATGTAAATAATGTACATAATACCTCTTCTCAGAAATATAGACAGATACTGAAAGGCCGAAACGTTGTAATAAATATGGCGACAAAGATAAGGACAACAGTCCGAATAATGTAAATAATGTACATAATACCTCATCTCAGAAATATAGACAGATACTGAAAGGCCGAAACGTTGTAATAATTATAGCGACAAAGATGAGGACAATAGTCCGAATAATGTAAATAGTGTACATAATACTTCATCTCAGAAATATAGAAAGATAACGAAGGCCGAAACGTTGTAATAAATATGGCGACAAACATGACGACAATAGTCGGAATAATGTAAATAGTGTACATAATACCTCATCTCAGAAATATAGACAGATACTGAAACGCCGGAACGTTGTAATAAATATGGCGACAAAGATGAGGACAATAGTTCGAATAATGTAAATAGTGTACATAATACCTCATCTCAGAAATATAGACATATACTGAAGAAGGCCAGAGCGTACAGAGACCGAAACTTTGTGATAAACATGGCGACAAAGATAAGGAAATAATCCTAATAATGTAAATAGTGAATATAGATCTGCAACCCAGTTTTTTTCAAATATCTCCTGAAGGAATTACTACTTTCTCAAACCAACATACTGTTGTGGTAGGATCCACCTAATTTACATAAGTGGAGTACCGACCATATAAATATGGGTTGGTACCGGAAGACGGGAGATTGTAAGAAGAGATCGAATCGAGAGACTCTGCCCGACTGCGATTTAGTCAACCCATTCTGCAGGAACAGTCTTCCCAAGAATATACCAAAACTAACTGTAAATATTGTGTACCCTTTCCTTGTTTCAATACATTTTGTTTACGTACATTTTGTGTTGTATTATTATTATTCCATGCTTATCCAAGTTTCAACACATACAAACTATAAAATGTTACAATATTAAAAGAAAAAGATAAAATTCATAGCTTGTGCTTATTTAAAAAATAAATAATACAGAAATCAATCCAAAAATGAATGATATAAATAATAATTACATTAATAAAGAAATATTATTATTTAATGACTTTTTTTTTATTAAACATTACATTACATCACTCAGTAAATGCCATATTTTACTTTCAATTAGTGTATTTTTAAAGCAGATTCATCAGCGGTTCTTAAAGTTAAAGATTTTGAAAAAAATATCATTTTTACTTTTGTTTCTAAATATTTGTGGTAAAAATAAAATCCTTACATTTGCCTTGATAAATAGATCAGAGAACGAAACGCGTCGGAAAAAAGAGAAGCTTTCCTATTTGATATATATATATATATATATATATATATATATATATATATATATATATATATATATATATGTGTGTGTGTGAAGGGTGTTCCAATAACTTGGAGTAATTTTAATGTGAATTAAGTTTCAACCTCTAATTTTTTTTTCTATTTCTTTCAGAACTGGAGGTTATTTGGGCGATATTAACTTTCACACATAATTGGCATGACTTAAATAAGAAGATGATCAAATAGAGAAATAAATTTTCACCAATAATACTGATTTATTTACTGCGGAGTTTGATCCGTCTTAATGAAACACCCATATATAATATATTTATTATATATATATATATATATATATATATATATATATATATATAATAAATATATTATCAAAGGCTAAAGGGTAGAATCTCTGAATTCAGCCAGGTTTCGATCCTAGCTAGAGGCAACCAGACGTCTTGCCACACTGACGAGCTGTGATACAACGAAACAGTCTGTCTGTGGATGACAATATATATATATATATATATATATATATATATATATATATATACCGGTTGTAACAAAAAATTGTCCAAATCATGTAACAGCATAATTGTCCATCCCACAAAATGTTTAACATCTAAAAAGCTAAATTAATTGAGTTTCTTTTTTCCAGGTTTTCAGATAAGATGCTTAACCATTTTGATACCATTTGTGCTAAGAATCACAGAATAAACTTTTGATTTATTCAGTTAAAAGTGAACAGGTTAAAGTCATTTTGTCAGCCCCGCTGTTTTCTTAACCGAGCAATTGTGAGAGGAAAAGGATCATTCAGGCCTTCAGTAATGGTGCGAATATTCATACTCTGGCTTCAATCTTCAACTTCCATTCAAGAACCATCAAGAGAACAGTGAAAAAGTTTTAAAAAAGGGGGAACAGTAGAGAGGAAGACTGGATCAGGAGGTCACAACAGGAAGAGGGATCATCTTTTCAAGTTAAAGCTCATGAGGTCAATTAGATCCAACTCAATTAATAAGACTTTTGGCACGTGATAGATGAGTTTCACCAATGAGAGTTCAAAGAGCAGTGAAACAAGATTTGAAAATGGAATTGTACGAGAAACATGTGAATCATCTTTTTACTCCAGGACAGAGAATTAGAAGTTAAGAAAGGGCTAAGGTCATCATCTTGAATAAGCTGGAAATGACTCCGAAATTATATAAATACATTTATAAACGCGTCTCGTATACACGAGTTTGTCGTTACTTTGAAAAATTTCATGCAACAAAAACATATTTGATATATTGAAATCTAATTGTCATTTTTGATAATGGCTTATGTAAGCCAAAAGCTTAGATTGGATTTAAACATGTATCAATATGGTGATTTCCTCTATTCTTCCTCAATATGAAAGGAACTTACCTAAAATAAACAGACAAAACTATAGTCTATATTATTTAATGAAACATGCATCAATGAAAAATTGCTGCCTAAATATACACAATATATTTATAAACATACTTACATATATATATATATATATATATATATATATATATATATATATATATATATAAGTAGTAGTATATTCTTCGCACATTGTGTTAACGGTAAGTTCACCGAGAAGAATGAAATTATATTTTAAACTCTTTGAATCGTCTGGTCTGGTGCTTCTGCTATTCATCTGAATGTTCTTGACAATATCCAAATAAGGACCTGCAATGTAATCGATCCTAAATCTCGAGTTCAGCCATTTTCTCATCGCCCTGACTTGACTTCTCCCTGTTTTTCTACAAATATTTTCATGACAACTGCTCTGGCGAGCTTTTTTTCCTGGTTCCCCGACTACATGAATTTAAACGTGCTACAATATGGGCATCCTTTTACTGTTGAAACAGATAAATGCAACCGTAACTTCTACTCTAAGTGTTTCTTCTCACGAACTTCTCGCCTGTGGAACTCCGTTCTGTTTATTTGCTAACCTGATGAATGCAATCTTCAAACGACAATCGCAATCTTCTGTCTTCTTGAATCCTGTTCGTCTTTTCTTCTTTCCTCAGTGTTCCCTATACTCAGTCTTTTCTCTCACTTTCACTCCCTGTAACCCCCTGCTTACTAGTGGTATTCCCACCTTGCTTGGGTGAAATTATAAACAAAATTTGAATGCAACGTCAATCACTATCTTCAGTCTTCTTGAATCCCATTCATCTTTTCTACTTTCTTCAATCCTCCCTATAATGCCTGAACACTCACTTTCGGTTTCAAAACCTATTGCATACTAGTGGCATTACAGTCTTGCTTCAGGTGAGATGATTAAAAAAGTGACATACTTCATGTCAGAAAATATCTTATACTTTTTTATATTTTGATATCCTCAAGTAATTCTTTGCATAATGACATAAAATTTTATCGATGATTATTATTCATATATCCTTTCCGTGTAGATTAAGATTATTCGAGATTTCAATCGTTTTTGTTCTGTATTTTACTGAATGCCCTTGAGCAAGCTATGTAAGGTACTTACGAGTCGTTCTGCATTTTTATTGCTTTTTATGACAGAATTCTAACAATGAAAATTACATTTATTGTTGCAACGTCTTCAACAAAGCCAAACCGTTCTTGCACTCCGACCGGTCTAATTCTGCTACGAATTCCTTGCAATGCTAATTATTAGTTTCGATAGATAGTTCATCAGTTTGATTGTTCATTCATTCCTAATTTCTTTGTCAGTGTTAGGAAGATTGATCTGACGATGTCCTTCCTTATTTTATTACTCACGTATATTTTCTTTTATCACATTAGAAATCTTATCACACCCCAAATTATCGAAGACTCTTAACATCTCTATAACAATCTCACCAGCTGCTGATTTCGTCTTTCATATTTGCCATTGATGACTAGTTTAAGGTCTGAGTATCATAGTATCGGCCATATGTTTTAGAGATCATACAAGTCAAGCCTAGGTTATGAGTAGCAAACGTTCTCCAGTGTCTACCATTTAACAGTTTCAAACTCTATCTATCTATCTATCTATCTATCTATCTATCTATCTATCTATCTATCTATCTATCTATCTATCTATATCAGTCTATTCATATCTATGTATGCGTGTATGTATGTATCTGCCTATCTATACGTGTGTGTATATTTGGCGTGTGTGGAAGTGCATACATTTTGAAAAAATGTTTTTAGTCTGAAGCCTCACCCTCCACACACACACACACATACACACACATATACATATGTAAATTTATATATATATATATATATTTATATATATACAGTGTGCAGCTGATATTTGAGGACATACTGATTTAAAATTAATACTGCTTCGCACTAAATTCTAATGTTTTAATTTTGAGAAATCACAAATGGCAAACCCTATGATAAATGAAAATGATAAATGAAAATGCATGCTGTGATTGTGGCATTAAAGGCTGATCATAGCAATTTGGGTATTGCACGTTTCCACAAAGTTGCAAGATCCTTTGTCCGCAACAAGCGAAAAGAGTTAGAAGACGCTGACAGTTCCCCAATATCTGCATCAAAACGTAAAAGGCATTCTGTACGTTCTGATAAAGTGAGAGCATCCAAATTTATTCAGGAAGTCAAGCAGACAACTGATGAAAACTGAGGTCAATCAATGAGGTCAATTGCCAAAAAGCTGCATGTGCATGAAAAAACAATCAGAAGGAGTGTTCATGAAGACATTCGATACAAGTCCTCCGTGATGAAGAGAGGTCAATTTGTGTTTGAAAAAACAAAAGAAAACATTTGAAACAGATCCAAAATTCTTTTAAACAAATTTAAAATACTTCAGAAGCTGGTTTGATTTGGCTTTTCTCAGATGAGAAAAATTTTGATCAAGATCAAAAAGAAAAGAAGAAATGACAGATGGCTTTGTTCAGATCCTTCTGAGGTGCCAAGCGTGATGCGCACAAATTTTCCTCCAAGTGTTATGGTATTGGGTGTTGTTAGCAATGAAGGACGTGTAAAGCCACCACACTTTTTTTCGACAAGTCTTAGAGTAAATGCTGCTGTTTATATTGAGGTTCTAGAAACAGTTGTCAAGCCCTGGATTGACAACATATGCAACGGCAGGGCTTACATATTCCAGCAAGACTCGGCTCCATCCCACAAGGCTCTACGAACACAAGAATGTATGGCTGACCATTTGTATGACCACATCACACCCAACATTTAGCCTCCTAACTCTCCAGATCTCAATCCATTAGACTATTATGCGTGGAGTGTTGTTGAGAAGGAGGTTAATAAACAGCCTCATAACACTAAAGACTCTTAAAGCTGCAATAGTTCGAGTAATGTCTGACATAAATAAGGACCAATTAATCAGAGATTGCAGCCGATTTCGACTTCGTGTAGGGGCAGTTACTGATGCTAGTAGATCGTAAAGATATATCATAAAGAAATACACTACCCCAATTGACCCTAACACCAGCAAAATCAATATTACAACGAACTAACATCATTTATCAGTTCAAATGTCTTTTAAGGAACCGAATTCATAAATAATTGCATCGGTCACACTACTACATGTCTATTCAGACACCTTATGCTACCCTTATCCGACCACAGATCCATTAGAACTCATCTTAACACACACAAACTTACCAGACTTCACCAGAAACATATTAGTGGAAGATACAAACATAGCTACCTCGTCCACATGTAAGAAAAAAAAAAGATTAAAAATAATGGAAGCCTTAATAATAAAAAAAGAAAAGGCCAACACTTAATAATATTAACTACGAACACGGCCACAATGTTCTAACTGTGCTCGGAAAATAAAACATTTCTATAACGCTAAAGACATACACACAACCGACAGACCCAATTAAATTAAAAAAATAAAATCAAGCGCTCGGAATTATACAACATTTGGACAGTTTCTACACATTCTGTGACTAGAAAACACTTATTCGAACACAAGAAAATGAAATAAAAATCTTAATCGCATTACTTTGTCTGTCCTAGTTAATAAAACATGTATAAATCAGGGATTGCTGGATAAATGCACAATATATATATATATATATATATATGTTTTAAATGATAATGTTATTAATATGAAAAGAACTACAAATAAATAGAGAAAACGTGTCTATATTATTTAATAAAATATGCATCAATGAATATATATATATATATATATATATATATATGAATATATATGTACATATATATATATATATATATATATATATATAGATAGATAGATAGATAGATAGATAGATAGATAGATAGATAGATAGATATGTCAGTGTATATGTATCTAAAAATCATAGAAAGGAAAAATGCGAGAAATATGGAAGCGAATTTTAAGCAGAAAAGAAACAAGAGAAAGTGAGACTGATGGATGAAATGAAAGAATGATGAAGGAAGATTTTATGAAAGAAGTTTTGAAATAAAGATTTTCATGATAGCAAAGAGAAAAATAATGAAAAATAATTGTTGTGTCGTTAAAAATAAAAAACAAAGTGTTAAAACAATGGAAACAAAATAAAAAACAAACAAAAAACAAAAAAGCAAGCTGGGTTTGTTGGATTCTGTGAAATTAAAACCATTTAATAGAATGTGGTTGGATAAAATAGAAAAATGCCATATTAAAAAAGAAGAAATAAATGGAAAGGGAGGAATAAAAATAAAGCAAAGAGAAAGAAAAGAAAAATAAGAAAAGAATAAGAACTAGAAACAGAGTGAAAGTAATTGAAGCGGCACAGTGCATTGAGAAATTGGCAAAAAGAAGAATTGTGTGTGTGTGTGTGTGTTTGTGTGTGTGTTTGTGTGTGTTAGAAAGAGTGATAGAGAAAGGGAGGGAAACGTAGGTTGATACAAACATGTAAAAGAAGAAGAAGAAGAAGAAGAAGAAGAAGAAGAAGAAGAAGAAGAAGAAGAAGGTTAAAACAGGGGGTGAGAAATAATAGAGGGAAAGCGACATGATATATAATGATAAAATGTCTAGAACAGAGGAAGGATTAAATGAGATAAAATATAGATAGATAGATAGATAGATAGATAGAGAGAGAGAGAGAGAGGAATATAAATAGATAGATATTAAAAATTGTAAGATATTATAATATACATACATACATACATACATACATATCTATCTCTCTCTCTCTATATATATATATATATATATATATAGAGAGAGAGAGAGAGAGAGAAAAAGAGAGAGAGAGATAGGTAAAATTGTAAGATAGATAAATATGAAACACATGAAAATTATTAGTTAGATATATAGATATGAAAAATTATATATATATATATATATATATATATATATATATATATGTTAAGATAAATAGATATTTATACATACACATACATAGATACATACATTTGACAAATTTTAATATTTGTAAAGAGATATCAACATACAGAAATATTCGGATAGATAGATAGATAGATAGATAGATAGATAGATAGATAGATAGATGTTCAACACTGAAATGTCTCATAATTTCCTGAAGACTTCGATGAAGGTAAATTGATTAGCGAAACATGTTAATTTTTCAATCATTTTCCTGCTTCTTACTTATTTAATCTTTCTGTCGAATTTAATCCTGATTTTCGAGTCGAAGCTCTGGAGAGAAAACAAGACAAGATATTGTTAGAGAGAAAGAAGAGATAAAAGATAGACAACGAAACATGTCTTTTCATATGAGAAACAGACAATGGAATGAAGTGGGGTTGTAACAAAATCATTTTCAGAACATTTCTGAAGTTTCTTTGTCTCCAACGGAAGAAATTCTCATGAATATGCATTAATTGACTTCAACCTGAATTAAAACCAATCTGCGTTGTCTTACGTCAGCGATGACGTCATTTGTTTCGGGGTTTGAGGTAGGCAAGATCAAATCTGTATATATTGTGAGGGAAAATTTGCACGTTTCTTCTTAGTTGACGGTTAAACTACTTTCCTTGCAACACATTCTTTAATATAGCAAATGATCGATGATCCTCATTGGGGACTATTGATTCATCTTTACTCCACTTGGTTTGGTTTGTTTTGTTTTAAGACATATAAACGTTAGTGGGTTATTTAATGCTGACAACATTTTTTATTGCTGGTAATATTTTCTTTCAAAAATCTATTGCCGGTAATATTTTTTTTCTTCAAAAATTCTTTTTCTGGTAATATGTTTTTTCTTCCAAAATCTATTGCTAGTAATATTTTTTCTTCAAAAATGTATTACAGGTAATATTTTCTTTTTCAAAAATGTATTGCTGGTAATAATTATTTACTAAAATGTATTTCTGGTATTAAAACCTATTTTTACACTTTCATAGTGTTTTGACCCCAGTTTAGGGTTTAACTATTTATCCATAGCTGGGACCCTAACAGGTACTACCACCCAGGATCAGGGTAGGCCTTGGAACACCAGAAATTAAGAAGTTTGTTACACGCTCCTCAAAACCACCTGATCGGAGGCCTTGCTGTTGGACGTAGTTTATCGTCTTACCCAGGACAGTACGCTACTTGGTTAATATGTATAATTAATCTACCATAGATCAATGATAATCGAAGCTATTTATATTTGTCACTTTATTGAAGTCTATCCTCATTATATACCTCGTTAATAGTTACTGAACCATAGTTGATACTATCAATATTCTTGTCTACTAAATACAAATGTTGTAATGATTATAATTTATAAAATCATCGTGTCGTTGTAGACAAACGTTTCCCCATAAATTTTGATATGTTAAATAAATATATTTGTTAAGAGAATATTACTAGGAAATATGACATTAATAAGATTACGGTTCTTATAAGCATCTAGCCGGGGGCAGAACTAAAGTACTATTGTACTTGTCACGTGTAGTTGGTACACAAGAGTATCCAAAAGAAAGTTAGATACGGAACAGTGTTTTTTCTTTATTAGTTCACCCAGAGTAAGGCAATGAAGTCGCTAACACGTAAGTGGAATTTACTAATTTAAAGAAAAATATAAGAAAAACATTATTACAGACTGAGAGCAATAAAGAAGAGAATTTAAGAGGGGAGAAGATAATCTATTGCCCTTAACGTCTTTTAAGATCAAATTTTTCTTGAAAGAAAGAAACCAGAAGAGAATTCTACAATCTAGAAGTGCGAGAAAATTATATTTAGTATAGAATTTACGGTTGCATCTAACCATTTTGATTGTAAAACGATGAGACCTTACCGCCAATCTAGTACTGCGTTTACAGTCATACAGTCTATATACAATAGAGAATATTTCATCCAAACATTTACCATGAAAGTGTTTATAGGAAAGGGATAAGGAATCCATAAATGGCGAGGGAACGTGGCTGAAATCCTCATGCCAGGTCAGGTTAGAAATATTTTCATAATGTACACATGCTAGTGTAATGAGAAGAAACTCCCCTGGGTATTCTTTTACTGAGGCCTTGTGCGCGGGCAAACAAAGGCTAGTAAATTATCAACTTTTTCGTATTTCTCACAAACCTGAATCTGCTAGAAAAAATACAGAGTAATTTTTAATATCAAAAACGGAGATGGAGAGGAGACTTGAAGTAATAGAGTTGTGGTTCTACAGAAGGATGCTGAGTATACAATAATCGGAATATGTGAGCAAAGAGGAAATTTTACGGAAAGAAGAAACTATCAGAAATAGACAGCTGAAATTTCTCGGGGCCATAATGAAGAAAGAAGGTTTGGAAAATTAGACACTCACAAGATATCGTGAAGAGGGACAGATGAAACATTAACTAAATAAGATTGTGTAATCGTATATCAAAACAGAGATTTTTCGACTGTTTACATTATTCGGACCATTGTCCTCATATTTGTCGCCGTATTTATTACAATGTTTCGGCAGTTGCAAGCTTCGGCCTTTTTCACGTGGTTGGACTGTCGAACTGAACCCTTTATTTTGCTCACTGGGTTTAGACTGTTCTAGTTCCACTTGCCATGTTTAATCGATATTATTTATCAGTTATCTCCTGTTAATGTCCCTCTGAAAGTTAACCGGGTATTGAACTCACACTCTTTGGGTCCTGACATTGGATCTAACTTTATCTACTGTGCCATGGGCCCTTGAGGAAATAAAGGGTTCTGTTCGACATTCCAACCACCTGAGGAAGGCCGGAGCGTACAAAGGCCAGAGCGTACAAAGGCCGGAGCGTGCAAAGGCCGAAACGTTGTAATAAATATGGCGACAAAGATGAGGACAATAAACCGAATAACGTAAATAGTGTACATAATACCTCATCTCAGAAATATAGACAAATACTGAATGGCCGAAATTTTGTAATAAATAATCTCAGAAATATAGACGGGTACTGAAGGGCCGAAACGTAATAAATATGGCAACAAATATGAGGACAAAAGTCTGAATAATGTAAATAGTATACGTAATAGCTCATCTAAGAAAGGTTGTCGTAAATAGACGAGCATAGGAGAGAAAGGAAAGTTGTGGAGAACTATGTTTGCGCACGTTCTGATGAGACACAGGACATAACAGAATAAGAAACCTTTCTTTCATGTAATTCGTAGTTTCTTTCCATTGCAAATAGTCAAAGCGACGATAACACAAATAGATGGCAACGTTTTGTCCAATAAAAATTGAAGATTGCTAAATATGATTCATATTGAGAACAAGTTTTACTGTTCATTGATTACGAATCTGACGAGCTATGATTAATTTGGTCGTTGGCCATTTTATTGTCTAAAACGATAATAAATATGTTTAGATTGCTTTCTCTGCTGCATGAGCGGAAGTCATCTTGTAATGAAACCATTAACGTTTCACTTTGTTTTTGATAATATATCGCTTAACTTTATGATGTCAATATTTCAGCAATAAAAACTTCAAATTATCAATTTTGGCAAAAGTTGGCTTTCAAAATTTCTGTGAACGTCTTTATTTCTAACCTACCAATATTACATAAAATATTTTTTACTATCGTTTTTTTTGTGCAATTGACATATAGAGGAACAAAGTCATGTTATGTGTATAATAAGAGGGTCAGAAATTATTGCGGCTGGGTTTTGGCATTGAGCACGTTTTTATAGAATGTTAGTTATATAGTTTTAGGAATATATATATGGTTCCATGTAGCTTGGGAAATATGTGTGTATATGTGTGTGTGTACTGACTACTTGTGGTGGGATAGTGTGTATGTGCGTATGTGTGTGTATGCGTGTATAAGTACAAATAAGTTTACGAATTCCTCGTAGTAAGGAAATATACGCACGCATATATACACGCATGCTGACAGGAACACACCAAAATAGAAACAGATCCAAGAGCACATAGAGGTCACTAAAACATTAAAAGATTAAATGCCGATAACTACTCGCTGGACAAACCTTAATTGTTTTATGACCCTTCGCGCAGAACTCTTCATTGACAATTCTAGAAAGAAAATTCGGATTGCCAACACACAAACAGAATGTCTCATATCGAGAATATTCCACATTGAACATGAAGAAAAATTAATTATTTTAATAATATGTAGAAATCTCCACTTTCACCTGAAGACGGTTGCGAGACCAGAAACACGTGTCGGGAAATTATGTAAAACAAAGTATAATTTTTTCTCAATAAATCCACATTACAACCAAAAACGTTTGAGGCACCACCCTTCTTTTTAATATACATACTTTTCTCTCGTTGGAACCACTACAACATATTTCTTTTTATATTATATATATATATATATATATATATATATATATATATATATATATATATATATATATATATATAGTTAGTTTATTCAAATTTAGGTAATCAGTATGGGTAGACCTGAGGAGGAAGATATCCAGAGAGCTCAATGTAAAATTCAGAGCATATATGTTTGAATAAAAAGACAGACCACGTTAAGATTCCATGTAATAAGCTATTTCACCAGAACCCTTTAACAGGGTTCTGGATCATCAACTTTTACTTCCAAAAAGCTGAAATGAAGAATGAAATTTTCATTCTTCATTTCAGCTTTTGGAAGTAAAGTCTGATGATCCAGAACCCTGTTAAAGGGGTTATGGTGAAATAGCTTATTACATGGAATCTTAACGTGGTCTGTCTTTTTATTGATATATATATATATATATATATATATATATATATATATATATATATATATCAACTTATTCACAATTTGTAATTTTAATTTGTAATTTTCAAAATTACAAATAATCAAATTTGCTGATAAGTCATCTCTATTAAATCAAAGGAGTGAATTAACTGTAATTTACTGACACAGTTTATCATTTACCTTAAAAAAAATTCCGTATTACCGTTTCTTATAGCCATCATTTATTGGTATATAATGGTTAACCTTCTCCGGATAATTACCTTATTTTGTTTATTCAGTTTAAATATTGCTATGTATTGCCGTTCATTTAGTATTATTAATATTTGTTATAGATGTTCTATCTTATTTATTTTTCCTACTTTAAGAAGCTTCCGAATATAAAAAAATATATATTTTTCTGTTAACTTTACGTCTGATTAATCCATCTCTCCCTTCAGCCCCTTTCAAAAACTGAACATATCATATTTGTCTACAGTCACGACACATACGTCACTGGCATATTTTCCACAATCGTCAATGATGGTCTGTCCATGTCCCGGTTTATCCTGATATGAAAAAATAACCCCAACCACCTCCACCCTCTGAGCTTAATTTAGCGTAGATCTTATATTTAATTGGTTAACCAAGACATACCCACAAGTCTAATTCTGACCTTATGTCCCCACCCTTTAACTTTCGGAAAAGAGGTAACACTTTGTTTTTATATCTCCTTAAAGATAATTTAATCACTAGTTACTTACCATCGCCTAAAGACGTACAAAGTATTAATACGCAAATATGAACGCAATGTGTAGCGATTTCAAAAATGTTTTATTATAATATGTTATAATAATAATAATAATAATATATATATTGAAAATATTCATGGCAGTTAGATTTAAGTTAGGAATATCCGAACAGTGACGTTCCATATCATGTGACGTCCGCGTCTCGCGAAGGACGCTACTTGCTAACAAACAGTAATTTTAATTTATTTCTAACAAACAGTTATTTCTGATGAAAGATTGAGGACAATTTGAAATATCAAATATATATATAAATAAATAAATACTTTCATAAAATAAAACATTATTTTTTTTAATTTGCAACATTTTCTATATATACATATTAAGAAAGTATACGTGGCTTCTCATTATGCTCTCTCTCTCTCTCTCTATATATATATATATATATATATATATATATATATGAAGACATGTATCACTAAATAATTTAGACAAGTTTTTACTTATTTTTTATAGGATCTTCTCGTAATTACTGACAATTTTGTTAGTACAATTATTATAGGAAGAAAGACAATTGCCATACCGATGCATATTCATTTTATTCTGAGTACACTCGACATTTTGTTTTAAGCTTTTCACCCCAAGCAAGGAGAAAAGCCACTAGTACGCGACAGGTTACAGAGAGTTGGAGCGAGAGCAAATAGGAGTGATAGGGGAAGAACGAAGAGATGGATAGGGAGATCAAGCCATCTGGAGACGTCGATTGACATTACATTTGAATATTTGGAGATTGTAGATATCAGGGAATCAGGAAAAGGCGATCAAATGTAAACGAACCTTAAAATCTTAGACATGAATGTACGTGAGAGATTCATGGAAGATTGAAGTTTAAATACAGTAAATTCGATCTTACTAACCGAACGCTCCTTCGTTGCGAAATCGGTAAAAGTACGTCAAGCTATATGACGGTTCCGTGTAGGATACAGGTTCGAATCCTGTCGGAGAACGAATATTTTCTGTGAATAATTTCTCGCACATTCAGGCCGGTAAATGTTGTTTAATACTGTTTATTATAAACAGGGCATTTACTTCAATATTTGTATCTATAAAAATAATGTTAAACATAAAAATGACTTAAAATATATATATAGATAGATGTATAGATATATATATATGTAAAATCTGTATGTATAAAAATATGTATTTAAATATGCAATATTTTATGTATATTATTTATACTTTATATATGCGCGATACTTATTGGAAATTGCTCAATATCAGTGATAGAGCTAACATATTTAGTTGGATTGATGTAAGTTTGTGACCCTGGGTTTAACGATTAATTTTTTTTAATTTTGGATTTATATATGGTTGCATATATCGGTGTTTTTATTGAAGTGGGAGGAAAATTTGTCATCGGAACGCCACTCAAAACTTATATATGTTGATAATAGTTTTATTATATATAATAAAACTATTATCAACTTATATGATTAAAATATATGTTTTTATAGATATTTGTGGATTTGGAATTTTCGTTTTGTAATATATCAAATAATATTATTTTTAACCATTTTTATATTTGTATATTTGCTCGCTTATGTTATATTTTAATAAGTGGCTAGCATTTATTTAATGACACTTTCAGTCTTAAATATTTATTGATTGTGGTATCTGATTGTGTAGATCAATGTCGGTGGATGTGTGTACATGTATTTATCGGTGTCTATGTGTATGGAAAGTGTATTCACTTTTAATTATGTATGTATGTATGTGTTTTTTTCCCCTTATTTTATTTTATTTTTTTTTTCATAAAGGGCCGTGGAGATGTTCTGTGTCTCGTCACTTTTTTGTGTGTGTATATATATATATATAAATATGTCTGGATGCTTATGTATTATAATCTGATTGTGTTTGTGTTGTTTTACGTGTGATTTTACGACCCCATTCGCACACTTGGGGTTAAAATGTATACATATATATTGTCGGAGGACCGGATGGAGTAACGTCTTATTCTAACGTAATTTCAAAGAAGAAATAAATTGAATAACATATGTATTTCCCCTTTTCTCCTCGGTAATTTTATAATTTTAAACTTAATAGTGATTAAATTTGGATTTTAAAATTGGCAGTTTTTAATTTTAATATCAAATTCTATCATATAATTTAATAATTATTGGTTAGAATAAATTCTTTTTTTTAATTTACCCGTATTTTAACGATCTGAATAGCTATTATAACATGACTTCGTTGTCAGGCTTTTTGAATTTTCCTATACTTGTATTTTGATTGGTCATTCTAGCTTTTGGAACAACGTTTTCCCCCTGTGAAAGATCGTTAACGAATTTGAAACATTTAAAACCATTTGTTTTGCATTCAACATCATCACTTGATAAGACACTGTGAGTGTTGAAACAAAATGGCTATTTTTGTAGTGATTTTATAACATGTTTATGTTATAAATTGTCTAAATAAATAATTATATCTGCTCTACCTTGTATTGAGCACTCTTTTAAGAATAGTAATTGTCTTTTGTTGGAATTCATTCCGTATACACTAATTATATATATATATATATATATATATATATATATATATATATATATGTGTGTGTGTGTGTGTGTGTGTGTGTGTATGTATAAATGTATGTGTATGTGTGTGTGGATTAAATTGTCTTTTTTCTTTGCTTTGTTCATAGCCGATTTGCCATTTCTACCCATCTTAACTCTTATCGATTAAACCATCCTTTTTTTTCTATATATCTTTGCCCATATAAGTAATATTTTAATAGTTGGTTTGCATTCTTTTATTAATACTTTTAGACATGAATCTTTGTAGGAGTGTCTATGTATATGTCTATGTCTATATTAATGTATGTGTGCATGATTGCTTGCATAAGCTTTTCATTATATGTGTATGTGTCTGATATTATACTGATTTGGTGGGGTCGTGGACATCTATTTCCCGTTCCATCCATGTTTTTGCGTGTTTATATATCTAAATATGTCTACGTGTTTGTATATTATAATATGATTGTGTTTGGTATCAGTTCCCTTTAAAAGTATCTAAGTTGTTTGAATCTCCTTAGATTAGCGTTTGCTCTAAATGAAACTTTGCTTTAATTGTTTGGTTGATTTGAACGTTTTAAAACTCTTTATTCTACATTCAACATCATCACTTGAGAAGACACAAGTAGTGTTGAAACAAAATTGCTATTTCGCTAGTAATGTTATAACATGTATATGCTATAAATTTTGAATAGATGAAATTATATATATATATATATATATATATATATATATATATATGCGTGTGTTTGTGTGCATGTGTGTGTGTGTGTGATAGACTCTGCCTTCGGTTTCGACGTATGAGGATCCGATAACCTGATCCAGGTTTTATGTTTGTGCCCCATGTGACATTTCAGCTCCGCTAGTGACCTTCATGCAAGTCCATATATTGTGCAACCGATAAGTTCGCGGGAAATAGTTTATCGCTGTGGTTTTTAGTTTCTACGACGGTCAGTACGACTGATTTCGAAATTTCGGATACCGCTCTGACACAAATATCTTCAGTTATTTCTATCCAGGGAAACACGTTCGAAGTTAATATGAGGCACATTCACAAATCAGAGGTTACTCTTCAACTTGTTTTTATACCCAAGCTACGGCCGACCAACACTCATTTGTCTACTGTGAAGCTGGCTATACATGAGGACCTTACCTATTCTGTTGTCACTCATCTTTACATGACAAACATGCGAAGTTATGACTGCATCAGGAAGGTCTCAATTCCACCAATGTTGCATTTTGAGCGAGGACCAGCATTGGACACACTATCGACAAAAGTATAGCCAGAGATCGCATTGAGATAACTTTTGTAGAAGACATGCAGCTAATTTATAGAGGTCCTATATGGAGTACACGATTCTGAGCCATATATGTGCAGGTTAGTAGGTTAGTAGGAGCCATATATATGCAGGTTAGTAGGATTAATGCCAGTTTGATGAGGAAGTAAAAGGATTCACTATGCAATGAATATGTGCGTATCTCACAATTCCCAAAGATACGTCTAAGGTCAGGATCATACATAATATCAGCGATCATCGCAATAACAACAGGATAACAATGTGGTATACGAAATAAGAGAGGGCATAACAAATATCTAGTCGAAGTTGTCTGGTTTAAAATCAAAAGAAATGGATGTCTTTAATAGAAACACAATGATTTTTATTCTTTTATTGAAACCGGAAACCGCCAAACTATCAAGTTGACGATATGGCGAAATGCGTTGCCATTAAAAAAAAATCAATCTTTGATTCGTTTCTTCACAATGTTTATATAGAGGGACGGATATTGAGCAATCAGGGAGCTGAGTTCGAACTCCAGTCGCGTTCATTACGTACAATTATTTGATAATAAACTTCGGAATGGTATAAATGCATCTCTTTTCTTGTTACCTATGAGTAAATAGCAGAACGGGTGGCAAACGGGCAAGAAGATTGATTATTCTGAATTCCCTGCAGAGTTTTGTTTATAGTTCTCTCATATTCGGCTCTTCCGCCCTATAATCAAATATGATATGGATTATATATATATATATATATATATATATATATATATATATATATATATATATATACAAATGTTTAGAGGTACAAAATTTATATATAGTTTTAAAAACAAGGAATGTATTGATTTTAATTTTAAAAGTCCCTAAGGCCCTTTCAACCAACATCTCATCAGGAGACAATCGTTGGATCAACGAAAAGAATATTAACGACAATGAAGAGCAACAAGAGGGGGGAAACACACTAAAAAAATCAAACAAGTGTATATATTTGTAACGAGGGGAGGGGAAATAATCGTGTAAATACATTAGCGAGGGACAGTTAAAATAAAATATCCCCCAACAGATTAAGAGACTTTACAATTTTTTTCTGCCGACAGAGAGAAGGTTTCCTTAATCCTATGCAGACCGATTCCAAAATCTTCAAAACAGCACCAATTGGGACGTCTTCGCCGCGGCGCCAGCTGTTCGCTCCTCGCTGCTCCGTCCGGGTGTCGTTGCTCCAAACGTGACGTTCGCCTGTCGCGTCAGTCGTGTTGTCTCGTACTGTGACGACCAACTGGCTTGGTATAGGTCGCGGCACCCAAATGTGACGTTCTAACCTTTTGGTGATTCGGGTGGGAATCTGGTTAGATTTGATATCAGCCTCGCCGTTCCCAACTAGCTTCCAACGCCTGGTTATCAAGATAACTGCACTGATCTCCAGTCTGCCTACCCACGTTGTGAATTGATCTTAGACAGACGAGATCAAACAGGGTTGGGGCCGTAATGCAAATTGAGTTCAACGGGGTGATAACACAAATATGCATAAAAGAAAAGAAAATGAAAACTCAAAAGTTCAAAGTATCAAAGAAAAAGGTAACAAACTTTATGTCTAGTTGTTCGATACATAGGACTGCATCTATCGTTCTGTGGATTGTGACACGTCGCTTTCGCTAGGCAAGTTTTAACGCTTCAAGTTGTCTGATCTCTAAGAAATTTGTGTTTCGGTGTGTCTTTGGACGAAAGTCGAAAAACTTATTTCTGTGGTCTGGTTCTAAGTCGCTCTTCAAAATAATTGTTCTTGGTTGAAGAGGAGTCCAAAATTTTGCGTGAATCTTGGTCAGCTATCTTGGTCTATCATCTCTGCCGTCCGGGACTGAACTGTCTTCTGCCCGCCAGGGTCCGAACGAACTCTCTTCTGCCCACCAGGGTCTGAACTACTGGGCACTCATCTCTGCCGTCCGGGACTGAACTAACTTCTTCTTTTCTGCCCGCCAGGGTCTGAACTAACTTCTTCTGCCCGCCAGGGTCGAACGAACTGATTTCTGCCTGTTGGGGCCTCGTTTTTATTGACGCCGTCAAAAACCGGGTTGGGTCTGTTAGCGTCGGGGAGTTCCTCGATAATTCTAAATACATATCCGCCTCTTTTATTTCTGGTTAGGGATTTTCCACTCTTTTCCATTTTTGGTAACTTTTTTTCTCACTCCCACTTTCTCACCATGCTTCTGAGGGGCGTGAACTGCCCTCCCCACTTCGGCTTCGTAGCGGCTTCTCATACTTATACTCTGGATGGGGGCGTCGACAGTTTTCTTCGTGCGTCACGTGACCACTCTCGGCCAATGAGATCTTGGTCGGGTATCTTTCCTCCTCCTTCGTGCGTCATGTGATCACCACTTGGCCAATGACCTCTTAGTCGGGCGTGAACAACCTGCGGCTTTGTTTTGGAAAAGAAATATACCTTGCTTAACAAAAAAAAATTAATGATCTCTCATTTTTCTTTTTTTTTTCTTTCTTTCAAATCGCCGTTATCATGAACGGATAATGTGACAATTATTTGTTCAACACGTGGCGTTTGTCAAGCAGTTTATCGGTAATGCATCAGACGGCTGAATTTTCCGACATGGTCTAAGAAAGGAATTTTCTCCAAGTTCTCAGCCAGTCTGACGTCTCCGAGGCAGCAATAAAAACATTTCATTTTCCTTCGGTTCATGTGTCTGATAACAAAATTTTATTATCGCATTTTATTATCTGTTTGTCGAAAAAAAGCTTAACTAGTGAAACTTCTTGTGTGGGATTTTAATTTTCCATACCCAGCTAAGGCTCCAAGCTACACCTGTGTTTTGTCAATTATCAACTTTCTTTGGTGAACATTTCTTGATAACACAATTCCATTCGCGCGGACAAGTGGGGAAATCGGTCAATGCTTGCTCGCAGGTGGCCTTTTAATTTTGATAGTAAGATGCTTTCTCGTACCAATAGTTTAGATAACACTTCCCTACCCACTCAATCTCATTGTCATTGTAATGACACTTTTTTCGGCATCTGCCACTTATCCAAAATAACCCTTTTCTTTCTTTTTGCCTCTTTAGCCGTGTGTGTGTGTGTTCGCCTATGATCCGTCTCGCATTACTTTTCCCTTCCTTTCTTCTTTTTCTTTCTTTCAAATCGCCTGGATGCATGGTGCCACATATGTATATATATCCACTACCGAGAATCGAAC
The DNA here is from genome assembly GCA_903632075.3 of Acanthosepion pharaonis. NCBI lineage: Eukaryota > Metazoa > Mollusca > Cephalopoda > Sepiida > Sepiidae > Acanthosepion > Acanthosepion pharaonis. Next base: position 4,634,518 of record CAHIKZ030005380.1, read on the forward strand.
CCGGACCGCACAGTACTTTCTGTATTCTTTTGATGATTCTTCTCTGCTCGACGAATTACTATAAAATTAGCCCAAATCCCCAAATCAATCATTTGTATAACCTTGCTAAGTCCAACTAATGGTCTGCGATGGAGCGGCTAAGAATCAAAAAGCAGTCGTCGTGTCTCTTGGGGCACTGTTCCGAGGTTATCTGAATTCTTGGATGGGTATCGCTGCGGTACTGAGTGAGTAGATCGAGTCTGGTTTGTGTCTCCTTCGTCACCGAGTACCGTTTGTACAGTTAGTATGACGTTTGCGTTGTATCGAAACGGTACGGGTTCGAATCTCGGTAGTGGATGCGCAATGCTGATGAGTCCCCCAGATAGGACGAAACGACCGTCCAGTGCTTTCTGGATTCTTCTAGGCTCGACGAATTACTATAAATATATTGATCACATCGATTACCTCCCTTTAACTAATCAGAGGTATTTTGCGTCCAGCGTTCAAATTTTAAATTTTAAGCATACTCCAATTCCCTTTTTTTTCCAGTATTGACTCAGACGTGTACTTCATTTTCTGTACTTAAACCTCGGTATTGCTTTAGTACTATTTTTGTGTTGTTTTCATTTTGAACTTTGAATCAGCGTCCATTCGATGTACATCTGTATACTTTTTTTTTTTAAATAAACAATCTCACGGGCTCGATGAATTGGGTAACCAACGAAGTTCGAATCGCACACCAAACGTATATGTATATCTATTAATATATATATCTTAGCTCTGTCTAATCACAGTGAGTATTATTATGTTTACACCTCTTGCCTAAATTTGGTAATTATTTATTTGGTTACCAGCGTATAGAGGCCAGCACACACGTATACGGTCGGTAATATCTAGTTATCTCATTTACCTAACCCTCTCTCTCGCTCTCCCTCTATCTCTATCTCTCTCTCTCTCTCTCTCTCTATATATATATATATATATATATATGAAAGAACATTCGGACAGTTTTTATATAATTCATCATCCGAAAAGAAAATATATATATATACGATCGCATGGGAAATTGTATGAAAACTAAATAAAAGCACCTTGTCTGTCGTATTTAATGAAATGTGCATGAAAGAAGGATTGCTGCCTAAATACACACACACACACACACACACACACACACACACACACACACACACACACACATATATATATATATATATATAATACATCTTGCAGAAACTAATTCAACAAAACAGATTTGTTACAGTGACCTAAAGAATATAAAACAAACACTTGTTAATAATAGTTTTCCAAACTATATAGTTGATGAACAAATAAGGCGCTTTCTTAGAAATCTTAATACTTAGCAACTAGTACATAATACTGCTTCTACTAATCTGAAACATATTAATCTCCTATATCGTAATCAATGCCTACTAATTATAAACAAGATGAAAATATACTAAAAATATATTAAATACTAATATATCTATAACAGACCCTAACAAAAAAAATAAAAAAAATAAAAAGAAAATGGTTAATCATATACTACACTAAATCTAGTATATCCAACTCAATTATTCGCAATGATTCTTCTCCCTCGGTTAGGGATTTGCAAAAAAAAACAACAACATAACTTTGACATTTTTAGACATTTAAAACAACATGCCTGGCGGAATACACATTTCCGGAAAATCCTTGTTGAAAACACAACTATATTTAAACATGAAAACGGTAAACAAATACTAAAAATTCTTGAAGCTACATATATAAAACAGTTGAAATTTTTGTAAGTTTGTATAATATTTATGCATTACACCCTAATCTTTATTCGGTAAAAATTTCATTGCTAATTATGCATTACTTTTTATGTAATACACATATTTATGTCTTTGTTCGTTTTCGTTCCTTATATTATGGCCTCTACAGTATATATATATATATATATATATATATATATATATATATATATTGATGCATGTTTCATTAAATAATATAGACAAGTGCTGTCTATTTATTTTATGTAAATTCTTTTCATATTGTCTGATAAGCTTTATAACATTATCATTAAACGAAGAGAGACAATCACCATATTGATGCATATGTTTTAATCCTATCTAAGCTTTCGGCTTACATTATCAAAGATGACAATTACATTAGAATATATTAAGCAATACACGGACAAAACAATGATAGTCTCTTTCTGTTTACATGGAAGATTTCCAAGCAACGAAAAACTAGAAGCGAAAATCGCACCGCTGTTCATAACGTCACACAATACCACGCGAGAATGAAAACGAGAAGTATTAAGTATGGGAAGCCGTTGGTATAAACCAATGTCTTCTGTTATCAATTATACGCATTTAAGAATATTTGTGGAGATTTCATAGTTTATTTTGTTCAGGTTAGGTTTCAACTGTTTTATGTATTTATACTGGTAACCTCGCTGTCATGTATGTACATCGTATACCATACTAGTGCACTGAGTTTGATCCACACTCAGCTCAGCATTTTGCAGTTAAGGCTACGCCATGTAACATCCTGGACGCCAGCTGTAGTGAAAAGACTTATTAATCATTTGACAAGATTTGCTGGAAATCTTCGCCCATCTCAGCCGCCAGCCTTCATAGATACTTACGTGATAGGCCATGTAAAATGAAAAATATTCTAACATGAAATGTTCATTATGTTTTCAAATTGATGCGATTTAAACGAAATGGGTCGATAGGGAAAAAAAAGTCAACCAATTTCATAATTTCTCTACATAATATTTTCTTTTCATGAAAGAACATTCATTACTGTAATCAATTCATCAGCATTGATTTTCATTTAAATTATATTCTACCTACCACGAAGTAAATTTCCACGGATAAATTGATTTTATTGAAATTATTGAAATGATGACCAAAATTCTTCCACCTGCATTGGAAAAAGAAATTCACAATCTTAAGAGTTTTACGGTAGTAATTAGCTTCAAAAGGTGGCCCAATTTTTTATTATCTTTTCTATGATTGGTTACATTCACACACACACACACACACACGCACACACACACACACACACACACACACACACACATATATATATATATATATATATATATATATATATATATATATATATATATATATATATATAAAGAGTGGTAGGTGGAGCGCGATATAAAGATACTGTGATAGATAGATAGATAGATAGATAAATAGATAGATAGATATGGATAGACCAAAATAGATATATACATATGAATAGACCTAGTCGGTAGAAAGATGCATATAGATGAACAGACCTAAATAGACAGATAAATAGGCCGATAGATAGGTATAAATAGACGAAAATAAAGAGATATATGTGAATAGAACTAACTAGATAGATAGATAGATAGATAGATAGATAGATAGATATGAATAGACAAAAAAATAGATGCATATGAATAGCCCTACGTAGGTAGATAAATAGATAGATAGATTTCATGTACAGACCTAGATAGATAGATAGATGAACAGACATATATACATAATCAAAATAAAGAATTTGATAGATATGAATGGACATAAAAATTATAGATAGATTTAAATAGAACTAAGTATATAGAGAAATATGAAGAGACAGGGATAGATAGATAAATATATATGTAGATAGGTACGGACGTGAGGTTGGGATATATAGACATATACATAGATTGATTTTAGGCCTAGTAATCAACTCTACTGAAAGCTTTCTTTGAGGCGTTAAATTGCAATCACTATGAAGTGTTGATTTCTATGTAAAATATATTTATCTATATATTTTTCCATGTAAAATATATTTATCCTTTATATTTCCTATATTCTATATTGAGCACAATACTATAAATATAGCATACAATACACACACACACACACACACACACACATATATATATATATATATATATATATATATATATATATATATATATATATATATATATATGTATGTATTATTAAGATGGCATTTTCAAAAAACGGATATTCTTTGGATGTTTTGGACCATGATGTCATCAAAAAATTTCATAGGGTTAAGCCGCATTTTGGTAAAAAAATGTCCAGTTTATTTGCGTCTTCCCTTAATTGGTTCAGAGGGTGAGTCTTTATCTAGACGAATTTCAGGTGTGATTAATAGCTGTTAGTTTTCGGCTCATGTTCGGGTAATATTTGTTACCCGTTCTGTTTTCTCTTCCATTCGTAAGGATGTCCTCTGCCCCCATCATGTTAATTCAGTGATTTATAAATGTAAATGTAGTTGTGGACTCGACTATATAGGGAGGACGACCCAACGTTTGGATCTGAGAATAAAGCAACACTTTACCCGCCCAGGATTTTGAATCCGGATGCCAGGAAAATTCAACTAATTAATACTTCTGGATGTTCTATTGCAGAGCATGTAATAAATAGTAGGAATTGTGTGTTTGATTTAATGCGGACCGTTTTTCGATTTTTTCTAGGTCCGACTCCTCATATCACGTCAAGGTTCTACAGTCCTTGTATATCAGATCCCGTAGGCCTTCCCTTTGTAAACAGAGGAAATGCTTACTTGGTCTGAAATATATTGGACTCTAGTTTTATTGAAATTCATATTTTTTCCTCCCACTCCTTATATTAATTTACTTTACACGCTTTTATATTTTTTATATCCCGGAAAATAAACTTGATAAATCCTGGGACGAAACCGGTTGTTCTTTTTTAGCTTTTTTAAAATGCCATATAAATTTTGCTTATTTCTAACTATTGTTAAATTTTGTACCATAAAAATGAATGTGCATGTGTGATTCAGTTCTAAAGGCAATAATAGAATTGTTGATTGTTCTTAATCTTAAAAACGGGCGCGATTTGTGAAATTCTCACAGATAAAATGGTGTACCAAGTTTCTCGTATCCGATTTGGTGTATACTGCAGTTAATGAAGTTTTTTTTTCAAGGAGAGATTGTCAAAGATTTTATCACCTCCTTCCGGAGGCTCAGCAATTAAAAAAAAAAAATCTGAAGCAGTCAAAATTCATAATACTTCCCATTGGGTGATGTGAAAATTTGTTGAAAAAATATTTTGCATGGGGGATCTGATTTGTGCTATGAAGAACAATATTACTTCTACTGCCTCTCCAAAGTCGATTTTTAAAGTTCATCAGAAAATAAAATTCTGAAGATGTTTAAATAATATCGAAACAGGTTAAGTTTATAAACATTTTCTATTTGTTCTTGATTCTGTTATATATATATATATTGATAATGTTATATTTATGAATATGTCCTGAAGATGGTTTATTAGACTGAAACGTCCGACGTTGACATATTAACATTAAAACAGCATAATTGTATATAAGGATTTTTGTTTTGTTTTTTCCGTATATATTTTTCTTCATACTGTCGGATCTATATCCATATATTTGCTTACACACATATATATATATTAATTTGGGAACATTAGGGAGATTTTCCTTAGTAACGGCTATCCGGAGGCCCTTATTGACTATATTATTAGTAAGAAGACTAAGGAATTTCATTCCCCTAAAATCCAGGGGCCTTCTAAATGTCGGTTTATTTGAAGATTCCCTGGATTGGGGATAGGGTCGATTCTTAATTAAGCAGGTTAGCAGGTCGGTTTCCGGTTGTTTCCCATCAGTTGCTTTACGTCGCATTTTTCAAACTAGGTCTGCGTTTCCGTCTTTTCGCAAGGATGTATTGCCTTACATCAAATTGAGTAATTTAGTATATGAATTTAATTGCCAGTGTGCTGCTGGTTATGTGGGGCGTACAACCTTGCATTTGGAAACTAGAATTAATCAGCACGTACCTTATAAAATACGACTTGGTAAGATAGATAGAATATGCTATCTTCCCCCATGAATATGGAATCGGCTATTGCTCAACATTTAGTTGAGAATATAGCTTTGTAACAAGTTGTATAAAAAAGAGTGGTTTAAAATTATTCATACAGCCAATTCCAATAATCATTTGAAGATTTTGGAATCGGTCTGTATAGGATTAAGAAACCTTCTCTCTGCCGGCAGAAAGAATTTATAAGGTCTCTGAATCTGTTGGGGATATTTTATTCTAACTGTCCCTCGCTAATTTATTTACACGATCCTTCCTCGTTACAAGTATATATACTTGTTTGGTATTTTAGTGTGTTTCCCCCTCTTTTTTTTTGCTCTTCAATATCGTTAATATTCTTTTCGCTAATCCAACGATTGTCTCCTGATGAGATGTTGGCTGAAAGGGCCCTAGAGACTTTTAAAATTAAAATCAATGGTTTCCTTGTTTTTAAAACTATTTATAAATTTTGTACCTCTCAAACATTTGTTTATATATATATATATATATATATATATATATATATATATATATAGATAGATATATGAAAATTTCTGTTGATTTAACCAGTAGAGAAGACAATATTTATGAATAAAAATGACAATAGGAAAACTGGTAATTGCTTGCTGACGCGTTTCGTCCAATGTGGACTTTATCTACGCCCAGGTTTTTTTCCCCATTTCACCTTCCTTAACAAAATTACTGCTCTCACAAACAAATATACACAACAGATTCTTAAAATCAAAAGAAAATGGTTGAATACATCAACACAGATATAATGACAATATTTTCCACACGTGACAATCTCTGACGTTATTTTTCAGTTAAAAAATATGAAAATAGCGTTTCTCTACATTCCAGTTGCTAGGTACATTCTGTTTTTGTTTTTATTAGTTACATTGTTCAATTAATTTCATTATGAACATTAGACGAAACGCGTCAGCAATTACCAGTTTTCCTATTGTCATTTTTATTCATATATATATATATGTATATATATATATATATAAAAAATATGGTAAAATATTTTTAAATGTATGTAATATTAAAGTGGTCAATATGATGGATAGAACGTATGTAAATATAAAAGTGGACATTGGCGTCAATACTCAGACGCGACACTCTGTTTCATGCTTAAATGCAATCAAGCTATAACGATTGCGTTTAAGCATGAACCAGAGTATTTCCGTTGTGTTTTGACTTCAGTGCCAATATTAGTGGTCAATATATATATATATATATATATATATATATATATATATATATATATATACACAAAAATTCCCAAGAGGATAGAATCCAGTAGAAATCGATGTCCAGGACAGAGATTAATTAATGAATATCAAACACTTAAAATACCATAGGTAATAATCTTTATTTCATGAAATCTATAAAAATAGCCTTCAATTATTCAGACCTGTAAACTGAACATAAACGGAAAAAAAATACGCCAGGTTAAATTCAAGATATACAGATATTGTATTGCGGGAGAGAGAGAAAAAAGTGAAGGAAAGATTCAAAATTATGAGCATGTAATGTTTGCGTTGGGGGAAGGAAGAAGACCCGAGGATTCATTCTAGTTGACTTTAAAGTTTGAGTTGACATATTTAATATCACACACACACACACACACACACACACACACACACACACACACACACACACACACACACACACACACACACACACCGATGTATATATATATATATATATAAGTTGGGATCAAATATGTATCCATCTCCGACAGAATGACATGATAAAAATAATTAAGAAACGTTTAGCAATCTAACATGTTTCACATTTATTGTCATAAGATTTTAAAAATGTGAAACATTTTAGATAGATGGATGTCTCCTTTTGTTCTTTACTTCTATCACACGCATATATATATATATATATATATATATATATATATATATATATATATATATATAATATTATAAATTAACTGATTTAAAATATGGTTTCATCTTTACACAGGAATTACCATGTTTCAAAAAAACAGAATTTAAAAAACTTCAAATTCAATTACATTAAATTAAAAGCATTAGTTCTGTTTCATCTTCAAGCGAATTTTGGAATTCTGTTTTTGAAACATGAAACCATATTTTAACTTAATTTATAATATTTATACTCTGTAAATTTACATTGAGCACTGTTTTTAAAAATAAAATATCAATAAGAAACACCGGATTATATATCTTACTGTTATTCCTTTTTTTTATAATATATATATATATATATATATATATATATATATATATATATATATATATATATATATATATATAATGAAAAATACGCATACATACAAAAAAAACTTCCCTGAAAAAATCTCCCTTCATTTTTTCATTTTTTATTTCTCGTCTCGTTGAGAAAGAACATAGGATATCAGAAAATTCCGATAAAAAACAAACAAAAAAAAAAGCAAAAAAACTTTTTAATCATGCTGGAATTTGATCAAAAGACCAACTCATATACAATAAATGTTTGTTAGTCTTATTATCACTATTATTAATTTTCTTGTTTAGAATATAACACTGTTATTCTTCGAATCTATAAGACATTCATTTTATTGTTTAGAATATAACAATAATCTCTGAAATATCTCGTTATTCTTCCTTTATAAAATCTATAAGACATTCATTTTATCAACAGTTTTTCCTACTGATCATAACTATTTTCATGTCTGGTTCTTGTATATTTCATACCAAACGTAATTTGTGTTTTCCACTGATACAAATCAATTTTTCTGAAACGTATATCATTCTCGTATAAATCAGTGATTACATTTATTCTCTAGCCTTTTCATAAACATCGTTTTCTACTTTCTATCAGAGAAGAATATATATTATCAGTTAATCTTTTTTATCAGTTTCTTTTACTCTTAATTATCCCTTGCATCTTCGTGGCTTTGTCCACTTGTTTGGGATGAAATTATAAAAAGCAATAAAGAAATTTGACAAAAAGACAGTCTTGTTTTAGTTTTGCACAATCATTATTTCTTCTATTGCTCAATTTATGCCTGCATCCAAATAACCAATGCAGCATTTGAAAACCAACAACACAACAAGTATCAACATTAATAAGATAGACTGACATAATTTGCAGATTTGTAAATATATTTTATATCCCATCACTGATTACTTGTTTGTTTAATGTATGTTGCTTGTGCCTTCAACAAATAATAGAAAAAAAAAGCTAGTAAGCAAAAGGCTTGGCTGAACTGAGCAGTGGCAGCAGAAGGAGAAAGAAAAGTAATATGACAGAGTAAAGAGGAGAAGTCAGAGAGGACCTTTCTCTCCATTAAAAAAAATCTACAACGATATATAATAATCTCTCATTTGAAATTGTTAGGTGTAAGCGTAAGTTTAATTATAATAGTTTCTTCATAGTCTGTCTATATTTCTGAGATGAATTATTATGTACAGTATTTACATTAGTCGGACTATTGTCTCATCTTTGTCGCCATATTTGTCTACAACGTTTCGGCCGTTGTACCTCTGCCCCTTCTTCAGGTGGTTGGAATTTCGAACTGAACCCAAAGAAGGTGATTTCGATCCACTGGGGGTGGAGAAACTGTCAGAGAGAAAATTCCACGTGCCATGACATTTGATGGATGTCAGTTAGAAAGTTATCTCCTGCTAAAGGGTTCAGTTCGAAATTCCAACCACCTGAAGAAGGGTGAACTCAACCTTCTTTGGGTTAGACAAATATGGCGACAAAGATGAGGACAATAGTCCGACTAATGTAAATACTGTAATAGTTTCTTCTTTTGCAGTTCTTGTGGAAGTAGTTTTACAGCTACTTCCTTCTTCCAAGCATACAAATGCAATATCAGCTGTAATCTTCTGTGTCCTTGAAACCTTGTTTTTGACCTAATTCTCTTTGGCAAATCTTTCTCAGTTCCCTTCAATCTCAGAATCTCTTTGTGTCTTAGTGACTTTATCGCCTTACTTAAAGGGAAACGATTAAAAGCATAAAATAAAAAAAAACTTCTACTGAAACAAAAACATTTTCGGATATCATGTTAAACCATTTAGACAACTTTCTAAAACTAAATGTAAAATCGAAAATCTACCAAAAATAATCACATTACCATCATCCACTTCTAAAATACTTTAACTAAAGGATCAATATATTCGATAATAATTTATTAATAGATCTCCATATAAAATTCCTTTATTTAATGACTAATAATACAACAACCAAATAAAATAATGATAATAATGAAGACGAATTAGATTTTTAGGACAGTTTTTAAATGATGAAAAAAAGACATATTGAAAATATTTGAAAACTTCTCAAATATCCTAATTACTTAATATAAAATGCGAAGAAGAAAGCTTATAAACCATTAAAAAAATTAAAGTGCCCTGGGCAGATAAAATTTAAATAGCAACTCTGTAACGACTAGAATTGATAAGAATTCTTCTATCTTAATATAACATTTATTACAATGACTTCAAAGTTAAGTGGTTTTGTCAATACATAACAGATTGCAAAAAACAAGGCCGGTAAATATACATTGTTGGGACAAGTAAAAATGAAATGTGAAGGTTCTCTAAAGACGTTTTAGTTGCTCAACATAATAGATTTTACTATCATAATAGGATTGGTTTATTTTATTTTACGGTATATCAACCTCAATGGTTTATTTAATGCCGACAAGATTTTTATTGCTGGTCATACTTTTTCAAAAAGTATTTCTGGTGATATATTTTCCAAGAATGTATTGCTGTTAATATTTATTTTTTTAAAAGATTCATTGCTGGTAATATTTTTTTCTCCCAAAAGTGTATTTCTGGTAATATTGTTACCAAAAATGTATTGCTGATATATATAAATATATATCTGGTAATATTTTTTTCTAAAAATGTATTGCTGGTAATAATACATTGCTGGTAATAATTTTTTTCTTCGAAAATTTATTGCTGGTAATAATTTTTACAAAAATGTATTACTGGTATTAAGACTTTTTTCTTTTTTTCCTCTTTTTTCTTCACGTTTTGACCCCAGTTTGGGAACATAACAAGTGCTACCACCCCTGGTCAGGGTGGACCTGGGAACACCAGCAAAAGAAGTGGTTTCACGATCCTCAAAACCTCGAAAATCAAAGTTATTGCTGTTGAATATAGTTTATCGTCATACACAGAAAGCAGCATAATAGGTGTGACTATCTAAATAGGTGTGACTATCTAAATAGGTGTGACTATCTTAATAGGTGTCGCTATCAATATGTGTGACTATCATTTAAACTCAGACAATGTAATACTGATTAAAAGAAGACGCAATTGATTATAGCGAAAATGTAATGTCCTCCAGTTTCCTCTACTTTGAATTGTTGTTGCAATTTTCTTTTTTTCTTTGTTCAGCGGCACATCAACATCTTATGGGTCAATTAATGCGGAAATTTAATTTTCTTGGGAGCATTTCTAATTTCTTTTACAAAAATGCATTTCAGGTAATGTTTACTTTATTTATTTATTTTTTATAACCCAAAAAATTCCTATGAAAATGTATATCTTATACTTTCCTAGTGTTTTGACACCAGTTTGGAAGGTTAACTATTTGCCCAAAGCTGCTACCCTAACAGCTGTTACCACACCGGGTCAGGTTGGATCTGGGTACAACAACAATGAAGAGGAGATTCCACGATCCCCGAAAACCTCCTGATCAGAAACAACTTGCTGCCGGATGTAGTTTATCGTCAAACCTAGGACGCTTGTTGTTGTAATTTGAGGCTGGTTTTCTTATTTTCCTTGTTAAATTTGGAGGTGTTTTGAAAATCTTTGTGCGTTTCCTGAATTCAATATCATGGTTAATAAAAGTTGCTAACATTAATTTCTGCCTTTTAATTTATCGGATTCAATTTCAAATATATATATATATATATATATATATATATATATATATATATATATATATATATATAACTATGAACCTAAGAGCCAAATAAACCTACCTAGGTTTTACCTAAGCCAGTGCACCCAGACGATCCGTGTAGGTGAAACCTAGGTAGGTTTATCTGGTTCTTTCGGTTCGTAGTTAGATTTTCTCTACTTAGTGCATTGAGCACTTTACTTAGTTACTTTTGCTTTTGCTCGTTTTAGAGGTTTTTTTCTTTGGACTCTGAGCTTGGATTCTAGTCTATTGTTTTCGCCTGAATTACATATTCTTAGTTCTTTCTTTTTTTATTCCTTATTTTTTCTTGGGTATTGTTTTGTTCATTTACAAGACAAAACACCTAAGGTTTTACAGACCAGTATAACTATATATATATATATATATATATATATATATATATATATATATATATATATATATATATATATATAATAATGAATAAAATGACAATAGGAAAACTAGTAATTGCTGACGGGTTTCGTCCAATGTGGACTTTATCAAAGCAAAATACGAAAATGAAATTAAATGAACAAAGTAACTAATAAAAACAAAAACAGAATGTACCTAGCAAGTGGAATGTAGAGAAACGCTATTTTCATATTTTTAACTGAAAAATAACGTCAGTATTTGTCATTATATCTGTGTTGATGTATTCAACCATTTTCTTTTGATTTTATGTACCTGTTGTGTACATTTGTTGGTGAGAGCAGAAATTTTGTTAAGAAAGATGAAATGGGGAAAAAGCCTGGGCGTAGAGTAATATTTGGGTAATTTTCTATCACAGCACTCTCCAGAATTTTCCTTCTGTGTGAGTTATGTTCTTTTTTTTTATGAGTGTAGCATTTTTAAAATCAAAATTATGTTTTTTCCCCATTTCCATGCCTAGTAGAACGCTTAAATTCCTGAAGTCTGGGAACAAGCGAAAGCAGCTCATCGGGACAGTTAGCATGAAAGTATTTGTAAAAAAGACAGAGGGAAGCGACGGCACGTGTGTGAGAGAGAAACTGCAGACGAGATACCAGATCAGGGCCTATTACGTTGCATATCCGTCACTGGATCATATCAAGAACCTTGAGACAAACATAATGGGCTCCAGACCATATATGGCAGCAGTACTCCATGCAAGGCCAAATGGTTGATTTGTAGATTTGAATGATCGACTACGACGAGAAAAATTTCCTGGCGCGGCACAGGGAGCCAACTTTCCTTGCGGTGGACGAAGCTAGTGAATCAATGTCTTTGTTTCATCTCAGGTCAGCAGTCTATGTGAGACCGA
>CAHIKZ030005380.1:4650000-4660000 GCA_903632075.3 Acanthosepion pharaonis
TTCAGAGGGGGAAAATTATCAGGAGATAACTGATAACTGACAACCATTAGACATGGCACGTGGAACTAGAACTGTCTACCCTAGTGAGCGAAATAAAGGGTTCAGTTCGACATTCCAACCACCTGAAGAAGGCCGGAGCGTACAACGGCCGAAACCTTGTGATAAACATGGCGACAAAGATGAGGATGCTTGTTCGAGAAATGTAAACATTCGACATCATACCTCATCTCAGAAATATAGACAAATTCAACACCAGTTATACATCGATCATAAAAACGTTTTTGAATTCTGAAAAGCGTTTAAACATGGTCACTTTAATTTAATCATTTTAAAGTCGACTTGCTTTCCTACGTTTGCTTGATAGTCATCAATAAAAAGGTCAAAATTTAGTTACCCGCTGTAAAATAGATTCCATCTCCATATCAGAATGAAATCTAAAAGAACATGTTCTGTTATGTGTTTTGTAGGATATGAAGAATATCAATTCTTATGAAATACTGAAGCAAAACGACGCAGTTAATGCAAAGAAGTGTTATCGAAAATTGGGAAAACAATGTATACAAATTTACTAAAAGAAAACAATGCAATCAAGTGATCAAGACGAAGTTCCGGTGTCATTTAATTCCCTTCGTACTAATTACCCTGGGAAAAGGGGATGAATTGAACTCAGCACCGCACATCCCAGAGTTCATAACAGAATAGAGCCGGCTTTTTAAGAATACACTGCAGTCAAATCTGAGGAGAAGTTAACGATAATTCACTATATTTTCAAGAAGGCATGACAAACCTTAGATGATACAGAAAAGAAAACTGTGGGTAGCTATAATTTAACACTCCCTGAACAGCAATGGCATTTAGAAAAATCTTTCTACATAATTTTCCATCAAAATCATGACCTGGCATCTCGACTTCAGTCACTTTATAAACGCCATGAGATGGTCTGGATCTCGACTTCAGTCACTTTATAAACGCCATAAGATGGCCTGGCATCTCGACTTCAGTCACTTTATAAACGCCATGAGATGGCCTGGCATCTCGACTTCAGTCACTTTCTAAACGCCATAAGATGGCCTAGCATCTCGACTTCAGTCACTTTCTAAACGCCATAAGATGGCCTGGCATCTCGATTTCAGTCACATTCTAAACGCGACAAGATGGCCTGGCATCTCGACTTCAGTCACTTTCTAAACGCCATAAGATGGCCTGGCATCTCGACTTCAGTCAATTTCTAAACGCCATAAGATGGCCTGGCATCTCGACTGATCAATTTCTAAACGCCATAAGATGGCCTGGCATCTCGACTTCAGTCAATTTCTAAACGCCATAAGATGGCCTGGCATCTCGACTTCAGTCAATTTCTAAACGCCATAAGATGGCCTGGCATCTCGACTTCAGTCACTTTCTAAACGCCATAAGATGACCTGGCATCTCGACTTCAGTCAATTTCTAAACGCCATAAGATGGCCTGGCATCTCGACTTCAGTCACTTTCTAAACGCCATAAGATGGCCTGGCATCTCGACTTCAGTCACTTTCTAAACGCCATAAGATGACCTGGCATCTCGACTTCAGTCACTTTCTAAACGCCATAAGATGGCCTGGCATCTCGACTTCAGTCACTTTCTAAACGCCATAAGATGACCTGGCATCTCGACTTCAGTCAATTTCTAAACGCCATAAGATGGCCTGTCATCTCGACATCAGTCACTTTCTAAACGCTATAAGATTACATGGCATCTCGACTTCAGTCAATTTCTAAACGCCATAAGATGGCCTGGCATCTCGACCAGTAACTTTCTAAATGCTATAAGTTGGCCTGGCATCTCGACTTCAGTCACTTTCTAAACGCCTAATCTAAAAATGGCTTTGTTCTATCTTTCCTATAAATACTCACATGGTAAGTGTTCTAATGAATTATCCTTCTTGATACAACGACTAGTATTTTAGCATACTTTTAGATTAGCAAATAGGTTTTATAGTTTTATTGTTGAAATAGATGTAATCGTAACTTAAGTTGTTATATTTTTCTCGCAATTCTAAGCTTACAATTTCTTGGCTCCCTGCCACCTACGGTCTTCGGAAACTTAAATGCAATGTCAAACGCCATCTTCTGTCGTCCTAAATGTTGTTGTTTTAAAAATCCTTTCTCCTTACTAAAATTTTCTCAATCTCCTTCATTCTCAGTAACCGTTGGCGTCTTAGTGGCATTATCGCCAGACAAGGATAGAAATGATTAAAAAAAAGACATTTTTAGTCTTCAAATCCTCCTTGACAAAAATGCTGATGCCACACAATTGCAGCTTTATAATGTAAAATATATTTAATCTAAAATGCGCATGTATGTCTCTGTCAGTCTCACAATGAGATCAAGTGTTTCAACGCATAGAAGAGACAAAGAGAGAGAGAGGGGAAAGAGAGATTGAGTGCTTTTCTCTTTATCGTGGAGGAACACTGAACAGACATGTATATTGAAAATTCGACTACAGAAACGCCAGCTTTTTGTCGTGTGTGAAAGATTCTGTAAAGAGAATTTGATTTGAAAAGTGTTTTGTAGACGTAATTCCTCATTCGTTTCAAGAACTGATTAAACATATTCACAGTAACAGACACACGACTCTACCAAAAGACTTAAGTGCATGTGTTACAGCAAATTACCATTAGCACAAGCGTTATCCTGCTTATCCAGAGAAAATATCAAACGTTTATTTCTGCGTTCTTTATTCTTCTATTGTACTCTCCTTTTCTCTCTTCTTCTCCATCTCTGTCAATTCTACTCCCCTTCTCTTTCTCTCTCTCCCACATATATATATATATATATATATATATATATATATATATATGAAGAAATGGACAGAGTCCGACAATTTATTTATTAAAGACATTTTTATGTTTAACGTTCTTTTTTTTATAGATACAAGTATTTAAGTAAATGCTCTGTTTATAATAAACAGTATTAAATAACATTTACCGGCCTGAATGTCCGAAAAATTTTCATAGAAAATATTCGTCCTTTGACAGGATTCGAACCTGCATCCGATACGGAACCATCATTTACCACAAAGGAGCGTTCGGTAGGCATTTACTTAAATACTTGTATCTATAAAAAAGAACGTTAAACATAAAATGTCTTTTTATATATATATATATATATATATATATATATATATATATATATATATATATATATATATATATATATATATATATATATATATATATATATCGACTCTCCCGTCAAATTCGACGCATGGGGGTCAAGCAGATCAGTTCCTAGGAAACCGACAGCCTGACAACAGCACATGAGATTTGATTATAGCGGTGAAGGTTTCGTGCAGAATCATCAACACATATACGAGATCTGTCGGAAAAGTAACGGGACTTATCCGGTCTTTCATGCGAGAGGCATCATCCAAAGTTAATTTTATGCCACAGGGCTAGACGGTCAATCGGCAATATACAAGGGTGAAACGTTTTACCCAAAGAATAAGTGAGTGAAAAACTTCTGCTTGGTATATATTTTCAGGTTAGATACCGTTTATAACAAGGGAAAATAAAATATGATTTTTTGCTGGAAAGCTTTTACACATATTGCATGTTAGCATGATTAAATTGGTGGCATTATATTTGGATCCACCCTCAAACACACACACACATATATATAATATTTAACAATTATAACAAAAACACGTTATAAATCGCTACATAAATGCAATCATGTCTCAGCGCTGTGTGTGCTTCTTCAGGCGGTGTTGGTCAAACCGCACGTTTTAAAATATGATGTTTGAATATTGGTAATAACCTACCTTACACTTGTATATATATATATATATATATATATATATATATATATGAATATAAAGTACAGTGTATGTGTATGTATCTGTGTGTGTGTGTGTGTGCGTGCCCAAGAAACTATTCTGCTTCCACTGTTCCAATTTCAATGTTGCATAGCTCATTCAAAAGCCCTAGAAATATTAGACGCAGGGAACGTTTTTTGTTGAGCACAGATAAAAGGTTATCAGATTATGCTAGTTTTAAAATATATATTAATATATTATGCTAGCTATTATCGTTGCTTTCATCGTTCAAGGTAAGTAACACTTATTTTCATTTTGTATACAAAATTGAAGCTAGCTTCTATCATTCTCCAGGCTTAACTAATTTGCATATTGATTTAAAAAAATGTTTATTTCATTAATTAACTCTTCTTCATTATTGTCCGTTTATTCGAAGATAGTTTTGATTTTCATATCAAAAATAGTTCTGATTAGGAATATCGTCTTATATAGTGCAGAAACTTGTTTGAAATTTGCATTTTACTTGGCCTTCAACAAGTTGGCATCTATTTGTAAAAATTTCCTTAACAAGCCAATTTTTGAATGAAATGTTTATTTAAAATTTTAGTACCAAGTAGTGAATATACCTTACTTTTCGAAGAGATAGAGAGCGGGCGAAATCTGCTAGTATATATACATACATAGTTACATAATAATGTTTTTCTTTTCGGAAGATAAATTATATAAAAACAGTCCGAATGTTCTTTTTAGCCGAGCGGTTTCGACTATACATTTAGTAATTTTCAAGGATTAAATATTTCAACTGTTAAATTAAAAATTTGTAAATAATTCAAAATTCATAAATAATTATATAGGTCACACTACAACATGTTTGACAAGCAGACTTACTCTACACCTTTCTGACCATAGCTCAATTAGATCTGATTTAAATATTCATGAAGACCTACCGGACACTATTTGTAGCATACTTATTGACAACACTAATATAATAGCATCATCTACATGCAAAAGAGGCTAAAAATAATGGAAACCTTAGTAATAAAAACGAAAAAAAACAACACTTCGAACATGGACACAATATCTTGACCGAAAAAAACATTTTATAAAAACATACATACAACAAACTATTTATTTAACAGTTAAAATATTTAATCCTTGAAAATGGCTAAATGTATAGCCGAAAGCGCTCGGATTAAAAGAACATTTGGACAGTTTTTATATAATTTATCATCTGAAAAAAAAAGAAAAAATATTAGATCGCATGAGAAATTGTATAAAAAAACTAAATAAAAGCACCTTGCCTGTCTTATTCAATGAAATGTGCATGAAAGAAGAATTTCTGCCTAAACACACACACACACACACACACACACACACACACACACACACACACACACACACACACATATATATATATATATATATATATATTATTGGATATATCGAACAAAGAACATTTTATGTTTCTTATTCTGTTATTATCATGTCTTACGAGGACAAATTCAGCATAGAACCTGTCCTTAATGACTATGTTATCTAATGCTTTCGCAGGTACAAGGCGCTGTGTTGTCATCTGGACTAGGCTATATTTATCATTTGTGTATAGTCTGTTTTCAGATTTTAACGTGTGTAATAGTGACTTAATTGAGTAGTCTTCTGTTTATCAAAGACAGGATATTCATATCGTGAGCAGGCAGATATAATCTTTTCATACAGCCACACGAATGGCAATGGACGCGAGGCTACACGGCTGTATCAGATTGCGTTTCCAGACCGAAGGTTGCCCAGTCAAACAACAGCACATTTTACCTTGTTTTGGTACCATCAACCTGCCCCTAAAGTTTTGTAAAAGTATTTTTGATACACCCTGTATAGACTGCTTCTTAACTGCGAATCTTTTAAAGCTTATTGCTGAGAAAGTCTCTATTAACTCTACAGGATGATTGAAAAATAACTCCCTATTTTATGTCGGATGAACTGGCCAGTCTTGTAAATATTATATTTAGAGGGGAGAGTCTATTATACAAAAAAAATACGGAGTTACATTTTAATTACCCTGTTGATAAGAATGGTGAACCTTGTGTTGATTCATTAAATATCTCAAAGAAGTTTGACAAGTTTTGGCACAAGTTGAAAGATATCTGTGTTTCTAGACAATTTTTGATTTGATTTAATCTTTCTTATCAAATCGCGAAATGAAGGTTGTCTTGACCGGTGATTGCATATTAATGTAGGAATCCTACAGGACTCTATACTCGGACCAACATTGTTACTAATTTTTATCAGTGACCTTTCTATGTGCCTTTCAGGATGTAGACGATCATTACTCTCCACCTCCCTCTATCTCTTGCCTTCCCTCTGCCACTACACCTGACCACGTTCCGTCATCCACTTGCTTAAGGCTGCTAGGTATGTCATGCGTTGTTTTCCATTGTCTCCCTTTCCCTATATTCGGTCGTGGGTATCAGATTCTCCAAGACCTCTTTCCTTATTATGTGTCAGAGGAACCTCAGCTGCCTCTTCCTGATTTTAAGTAGAAGCCTCCTTCTTGTCTGCATCCTCTACAAGATCTCATCGTTGTTCACCAGATCAGTCCTTGATATCCTCAGTATCCTTCTCCGTCGCCTCAAGTCTCTTCTTCATCTTTGAGAAAATTGTCCAACTTTCGCTGCCGTAAAGAAGGTCAGATGCAACGTAACAAATCAGTATTCTTCGATTCGTTACCAAAGAAATCTTCTTCTCTCCCCCAACATTTGGAATGCGTCCTTGGCCATCCCAATACGTCTACGGATCTCAGTGTCACATTTACTGTCTTCTGTCAAAACCTTCCCATATATTTAAACTTCCTAGTTTTGATTCTAGTGTTCCCGACCTGCAAATCACATTTCGGGCTCATCCTTTTACTGATGACCATGCATCATGTCTTCTTGTAGTTTATGGTTAGTCCCTTCTTTACACGTTACCTACACTCATTTTAAAAGCGTGAAATCGATCATTCTTCAGAGTAAGTATTCTGAAACTAAAAACAAAACAAAACACGAGAACAAAACATTAATGATTGTTTTACTAAAAATATTCTTTTCTTCGTTACCAAAGAAATCCCCCTGTTTCGCAGTACCCTGACCAACGTTAGGAATGCGCCCTTGGCCATCCCAATACGTCTACGGATCTCGGCATCGCATTTACCGCCACGTCTTCTATTCTCGACTTGTTGCCTTTGTAGATAATACAAATATTTAGTCCCGTATTAATGTATCAAATCTGATAGGTTCATTAAAATGTAATTAGAAAGTGAACTTGAAAATGACTTTTGAAATTTATTTTTAACACCGCAACATTTAACATTTTTAAGTTTAACACCGCAAATACTAAACTGCTCTTTTTAATTGGCTTACACAATCTTCTTTTATTAATTATATCAGTATTGCCGATGTTAATCTCCAGGAGATTAACTTATTGCGTTTTTTTTCCACTGATCTGAATTGGGACAATTGCTAAATCTGTTGTTAAGAAATTTGCAATATTATCGTTTCTGTCATGGCATCTCGGTTTCAATCATTTTCCCATTCACTATGACGAAGCTTTCCTGTGCCTTTTCCATAAATAATTTTTTTTTTATGGCAATTGTTCTGATTGCTTCTCCTCTTTGCTACCGCGACTTCATTAATTTAAGCCCAGGACTAGATTGACAGATACTGATTAAAACTGCTCTTCGTGCGTGTAAGGGATTTATGAAAGTGGTTTTGCTCAACGCATGTAGCCACTTCTTCAACCATGGTGACACACACGCTCACACACGTGTATAAATAATGGCTCAAGTGTTTCACCGCACGTAAGACACACAGAGAACGAGAGAGAGGTAGATAAAGAAAAAAAGAAAGAATCGGAGACAGATTGAATGCTTTTAAACAGAGAGAGAAAGAAAAAAAAACATACAAAGAGTAGCAGAGATAGATAGAGAGAGAGAGAGATAGAGAGAGATACAGTGAAAGATACAGAGAGAGATAGAGAGAGATAGAGAGAGATAGAGAGAGAGAGAGAGACAGAGATCGAGAGAGATAGAGAGAAAGAGATAGAGAGAAATAGATAGAGATAGAGAGATAGAGAGAGATCGAGAGAGAGATAGAGATAGATATATAGAGAGAGAGAGATGGAGAGAGTGATAGAGTGAGATAGAGAGATGGAGAGAGATCGAGAGAGATAGAGAGAAAGAGATAGAGAGAGATGGAGAGAGGTAGAGAAATAGAGAGAGATAGAGAGAGAGAGAGAGAGAGAGAGAGAGAGAGAGAGAGAGGGTTGAGAAAGTCAACCATTACTGGCTATAATTTAACACAAGGACTCTTAGTTTTAAATTTTTATATCTTTCATGTCCAATGGATCTTGATGTATCACTTAACTAATTTTGTTCATTTTTATTTTTCTATATTGTTTATTTTGATAATCTGAAACTGAATAAGCATTAGTTTTATGAGTTAAGGGGATATGTCGCATGATCTTTGAGGTATAACGTTGATAATTAGCATTTTAGAAGGACACAAAACCACATCACTGGGTCTAAATTATGCAGCAATGCAGACAGAATAATACTTTTGTTTTACAGTAACGTTCACCCTGTACAAGGCCCACTCCACAGTTACGTTAAGAGACAGTTACACAGATAAGGAGGCGGGGATAATGGTTATCCCTAGACTTGAAAATGTTAAGATTGTAGTGATCACGAAAACATCCCCTTTGGAGTCTGTTCCACAGGGCAGTAGTTCGTGGGAAGAAGCTGTTCAAGTAGAACTATTTATTGGATATTGATACACACACACACACACACACACACACACACACACACACACACACACATATTTATGTATTTAATACAGAGAGAGATAATATTACTGGTCTCTCTCTCTCTCTATATATATATATATGTGTGTGTGTGTGTGTATTCATTGAAAACGACAGACAAAGTGCTTTTATTTAGTTTTTTATAAAATTTCTCATGCGATCTAATAATTTCTTTTTTCTTTTCGGATGATAAATTATATAAAAACTGTCCAAATGTTCTTTTTATCCGAGCGCTTTCGGCTATACATTTAGCCATTTTCAAGGATTATATTTTAACAGTTAAAATAAGAAATAGCTTGTTGTATTTATGCTTTATAAAATGTTTTCATATTTTTCGGTCAAGATATGTCCATGTACAAAGTTAATATTATTTAGTGTTGTTCTTTTTTATTAATAATAATTATTATTTACGAATTTAAATGCCCATTAAGGAATTTTTTTCCTGATCAATCAAAATTCATAAATAATTATATAGGCCACACTACAACATGTTTGACACGCATACTCACTCTACATCTTTCTGATCATAGCTCAATAAGATCTCATTTAAATATTCATGGAGACCTACCGGGCACTATTCATAACATACTTGTTGACAACACTAATATAACAGCATCATCTACATGCAAAAAAAAAAGGATAAAAATAATGATTATTATATATGCGTGTATAGAAGCAAGCGGAGGACATTTTGAAGATTTGTTATAAATTCTTGCATTCAGATACAACGATGTTCTTTTGTACATAGATTTAATTGGACATTTTACCTAGTTTTGTTGACACGAAGCAGAACCCAAAATATTTTTGGATTGTATTTTTAAAAGTGTCTACCTTAAACTTTAAACTTAATAACTCAAGAAAGAGGATTTGCGACCATATGTTTATATGGAATGTTATCCTTGATTTGGTGTGAGGAACTAGTCCCCAAAGTTTGTAAAAGTATTTTTGATACACTCTGTAAATATATATATCAGGCCTGACGATTGCATCTAGCATGAAACAGCCTGTCGCCTCTGACTGTTAACTTCAATGTTCAATACACACACACACACACACACACACACACACACATATATATATATATATATATATATATATATATATATAAAGAAAATACACAACTATGTTGGTGTCGCTACCAGACAACTTGACAGAAGACCCGATACCTTAGACAAGAAAAATCCCGAAAAAAACTAAAAAAAAAAGAATGACCAAACAGTAAACACCTATTTACTCAGTAAAGTAAAATTACCAGATTATCTAGGCAGAGCTGTTCTCCGAATCTATCTCTCTCTCTCTCTCTCTCTCTCTCTCTATATATATATATATATATATATATATATATATATATATTGAACAATAAAGAAT
>CAHIKZ030005380.1:4665000-4667500 GCA_903632075.3 Acanthosepion pharaonis
AATATTAGTGTTAGTGTTTAAGCCTTTTCATTATATTCTTACTCTGTCCTGGACATTGAATTCTAACTGGATTCTATCCCTTGAAATTCATATATATATATATGCATATGTTTGTATGCATATATATATATATATATATATATATATATATATATATATATATATATATATATATATATATGTGTGTGTGTGTGTGTGTGTGTGTGTGTCTGTATTGACCATATAATATTATCTATATATATATATATATATATATATATATATATACGAAGAAAATATACTTTGAAGATGTGCTATATTTATGGGATAAAGTGCTCTATATCAGGGATAGAGCGTATGTAAATATAAAACTGAACGTTGAATATCAATTGGTAATTAGTAGGGCTAATTACAAGAACATTAATCCAAATGAACATAGCAATATAATACTTTTTTAAGGTCTTATATTGAATTGTTTTTCTTTTTCTTTCTTCCTCATTTAATATTAAAACTTTTTCATTTCTTCCTCTCCCTTTTGCTTTCGTCTGTATAAATTGACTCCATTTATTGAAGCAATGAATATATTTTTCTCTGTCATGAATTAAATTATAAACGAATGTATTTTTAAGGCTCGTCTGTACTGATAAAATATCTATCTATCTATCTATCTATCTATCTATCTATCCATCTATCTATCTATATATATATATATATATATGCGTGTGTGAAAAGTGTTTGTGTATATAATATAAAAATAAATATTTGTGACGCTGGGTTTCACGCTATTTGCAAACGTCAGACAAACTGATTCATTTTTAAATTTTGAATTTATGTATCGTTCCGTATATCGGTGTTTTATGATAGTGGGATACCATAAAAAACACCGATATACACAACCATATATAAATACAAAATTAAAAATGAATCCTTCTAACGACCGCAAATAGCGTGAAATAAGTGAAACCCAGGATCACAAACTCACATCAATGCAACTATATATATATATATATATATATATATATATATATATATATATATATATATATATATATGTATGTATACATCTAGATAGAAAGGGATAGAGAAAGACACAATAGAATAAAAAAGATATGCATATTTCTAAATAATTAACAGATTTAGTTTTAATCACTTATTTATTATAATATATATATATATATATATATATATATATATATATATATATATATATATATATATATATATATATATATATATATGTATGTATGTATGTATAGCATATGTTTTATTAAAAACGACTGACAATGTAAGGCGGTTAAGTTTTTATTTAATTTTTCTGATGTTCTTTCATTCATTTTCGTAAGTTCGAACTCTATCGCTTATTCATTTAGGTCTTTGCAAGGATGATT
Organism: Acanthosepion pharaonis; assembly: GCA_903632075.3. Taxonomy (NCBI): domain Eukaryota; kingdom Metazoa; phylum Mollusca; class Cephalopoda; order Sepiida; family Sepiidae; genus Acanthosepion; species Acanthosepion pharaonis. The sequence continues at coordinate 4,666,368 of CAHIKZ030005380.1, forward strand.
TAATTTTTCTGTTTAATGAATGTACCGATTTTTTATAGGGATTTTTCAAGCATAGCTTAGATGTTGCACAATGCCGATGATATGGGACACCCAGTGAGGATCAAAGTCGCTAGTCAGTCGTAATTGTTTTACCGAGACAAGCTTGCTAACCCTTACAGCGCCTCGGGGTATCCTACCTATTTTTCCATATTAGAATCTATAGATATAGGAATATTTTTTTATTTTCTATAAACTGGCACCTTGGGCATAATTGATGTTATTCGGTCCAATTTAACCTCTCGGCTTCGAAGAGCTTCACAATGAAACAATTTTGCCTTTAAATCACATTCACTCTTTCAGATTTCAAGAAAGGAATATCTACTTTGTTTACTATCCCAAACGTAAACAATGCGATTTTGAACAATTAATAGATATTACTTTTTTTATACGATATATTTTTTACGTCAAAACCGTTTTATTGGAAACTCGTATTTGTGTAGACGTTCCGTTTTTTGTCCCAGCTTTTCTTTTGTCTTCTGTCGTGCAAACTCGAGAAAAAAAATATCTGAGAGACGTGCTATAATCGCTCGGCTCCGAAGACACTGACAATCAAGCAAAGTCCTATTGAACATTAAAGCATACTGGTTCGTACAGATTTATTGAAATGCATGTCTGCTCAGTTTCATAAAATCGTCTTCTCCAGCATGATGGAAATCGTAATCCACTTTTGCAGAAGGAACATCTGATCTGATGACATTTAACCTCTCGGCTACGAAGAGCTTTACAATCAAGTAATATTCGATTTACATTTAAAGCACATACATTCGTTCAGAGCTCTTGATAGTTATATCAGCATAGTTTCGTATCCGATACGTAAACAAGGACATTTCTAAAAAAATAATGACTGAAATGCGCGCGCGGGGGTGTTTGTGATGTGTGTGTGTGTGTGTGTGTGTTTTGTGATGTGTGTGTGTGTGTGTGTGTGTGTGTGTGTGTGTGTGTGTGTGTGTGTGTGTGTGCGCGCGTATCTAACTATGAATATCAAGTTACTTCGTATACATGTATATTTACAAATCAACCCACGCACATATATTAAGGAAATTAGGGGTAGAGAGAGAGAGAGAGAGAGAAAGAGAGACAGACAGACAGAGAAA
>CAHIKZ030005380.1:4672500-4715000 GCA_903632075.3 Acanthosepion pharaonis
TAGAGATAGATAGATAGATAGATAGATAGATAGATAGATAGAGAGAGAGAGATCATGTTTGTCCTTTTGCAGTCCTCAAACAGCGTTATCTAACATATTAGCAGACCAAGTGGGGGATGCTTAAACCTTTAAGGACAATGTAGGTACAGGTAAGTACAAAAAATTAAGTATCTGTGAAGTTTTCTAATAGTGGTGGGGAAGTGCGAAGATGTATTGGAATGGCTAAAGATCCATCCCAAAAGCAAGCCAATCCATTAAGAATAAAATTTCGTTAGAAACAAACAGTTCTGGACTGTTACATGATATCTGTCCTCTTGTATGGCAACGAATACTGGACCCTTCAAAGAGGAAGCGACTTAAAGCAACAGAAATGTATTTCTACAGAAAGATGCTGAGGATATAATGGAGCGAACATGTGATCTACGACGGGTTTTGGAGAAAATGGAAACTAAAAGGAAACTTCTTTTTAACATCAGGAAGAGGCATTTGAAATTCCCGGGGTTCATAATGAGAAAGAAGGGTTGGAAAATCTGATACTAACAAGACGGATAGATGGAAAGAGGGACTAAGGAAAGCAGCGCGTAACATACTTGATGGATTTAAGTAAATGAGTAGCAGAACAGGGTTTAGGAGAAATAACAAAAAGACTAAACATATTAAGAGCTATAAAGAACAAGGAGACGTGGAAGGCCATGGCCACTTGCGTCCTGAAGGGAGACAGCACATAAAAGAACGAATCGTGTAACACTGAGACCCGAAGATATATTAAAAAAGCTCAGCAAAGTATTAAGAGACAGAAAAAATCGTTAGAAACAAAGAAAATAGTATTGGATTGTTACGTGATATCTGTCTTCCTATATGGCAGCGAATGTTGGACAATCTCTTCAAAGATGAAGAGACTTAAAGCGACAGAATTGTGCTTCTACAGAAAGATACTGAGGATATGATGGAGCGAACATGTGAGCTACGACGGGGTTTGGGAGAGAATGGAAACAAAAGGGAAACTTATTCTTAACACCAGGAAGAGGCATTTGATATCTGTCCTTGAATGCTGATCAATCTCTTCAGAGATGAAGAAGACTTAAAGCAACAGAAATGTGGTTCTACAGAAAGATGCTGAGGATATCATTGCTAGAACATGTTCGCAGATTCTGGAGAAAATGAAAACAAAAAGGAAACTTATATGTAACATCAAAAAGGGACGATTGAAATTTCTGGGTCACGTAATGAGGAAGGAGGGCTCGGGAAATCTGATACTCACAGGACAGACTGAGGGAAAGGGAGAAAGAGGAAAGCAACGCGAAAAATAACTCATGAGCTTGAGTAAATGGATGACAGGACAGGGTTTGTGGGAAATAACAAAAATACAACACTTATTAAGTGATAGAATGGATAGGAAAGATGTGGAGAGCCATGGTCGCCTACACCCTGAAGATACACAGCACATAAAAGTAGAAGAAAACAGTATGTGCAAGCGAGCGGTGGGGTGGATAATAAATCTTTCCGTAACATTTTCTACGTCTTTGGCCATTTTAAAGACGTAATGAAAACCATAAAAATGCACCGTGTCCAAAATTTAGACTGTAATCCGTGTTCAATGAGCAAAGTGTAGACACACGCATTCTTCCTCGTAAATCAGAGCCGTTCGCAAGGTGTCAGATTGTGGGGGGGGTTCAATCGTTATGCCGAGAATTGTTGAACAAGTTGATCATGCTGCACCGACGGTGCTCTAGTCTTGGGAAAGTGCACATCACAAAAACAGAAGACTAGGTCCTGAATTCCTCCATGTGGAAAACATTGCCCTAATCACCTTTTATCAATGTTTATGGAGAGGAAATACTGGATATGAACACAGGAAGTGAGTAATGTAATAGTATTAAAGACATATGTGATAATTTACATCATTGGAATTACTCGGACTGTAGCCCGCATCTTTAGTGCCCTATTCATGACGTTTCGTCCGTTGTACACCTCGGCCTTCTTCTAGCGATTGGAAAATCAAACTGACCACTTTACTTCATCTACTGAGAAGATTGTTCCAGTTTCACGTGTCATGCCTCTTCTGGATGTGTCAGTTATCTCAATTTAACTCAACTGTACAAGATTTTGTTCACCACGGCAGTAGCCAGGTATTGAACTCTCAAATTTTTGGGTCAAGTTATTGGATCCAACCAAAACTTTTATCCACTAGACCATGTTTCCTTGAGGCAACAAGGATGAGGGCAACAGTCTCAACAATGTAAATAACGTAAAGAATTATGTTGTATCCTTAAAGCGGTTACAAACAGACAAAGATGGTACTCGTGTGAAGGAAAAACAACACGCGTGTAGATGAAAGAAGAGAGGTTTATTGTAAAAGAGAATACACCACTGAAAGACAGGGAATCGGGTGGCAGGCTAGTAATTCCCGAAGCAACCCCCCAGGTACATCCTGTGCTTACTATATATAACTATCGATATAGTCAGTCCAAATAGGCGATAGGGAATGTGGGACATTCTATTGCAACAAATTACAATACCACATCACAGATATAGAGATGTGTGTTAAATAATCTACTAGGTGGCCAAGAGAGTATTGGCAATGTATATCATGAAGAGCACATATAATATATTGGTCAAATTACCATTTCGGCACGTGGAGAACAGGTTCAGGACGGTCCCGTTGTTATCGTTTGGCAAGTCCAAATCATTCTAAAGAAATCAGGCGATCAAAGAACAGATCAATATGACTCCGTACTGCTAATAACTATGTCTCGTGTCTTATGTCGCCTTTACTGTACGTCTCTTGGGCTATCGCATAATGACCACTGGATGGATCATATTTATGTTGTGTTTATTGGTTAGAGTGTGATCTGTTTTTATGTTTGCGGCATAATACCAACAAGACGACATCTTTCTGTATTCATCCACAGTGCACACACTCAACCATGACATTTTAAGTGGTGTCATGAGTCGCAATAATCGATCATATTTGTCTCGAGGAAACGAACGATAAAAATAAGCTTGTTTAAACTGTTCTGCAGTCAACGGATACAAGAGACACGGATCACTGCATCGAAAGATGTTACTGTACGATCGGATACATACGAGAATAACGGTCTATATTGAAGCCTAAAGAGGATACGCATTGGTGGTGCGTCGATCTTGATAACATGGCTGAATTAATTCGTAAGCCATGTTCTGGACGGCCGCTTGAAACGATCGACGTATTATAAAAGTGACAGTAACAGAACTTACTATAAAAGTAATAAAATTACTGTTTATAAAAGTACTAATCGTTTAGTTGCATTCGGATAATGAGACTTAAACTAAGCCAACGAGACCGTCTTGATGGCGCGAAAGAATCAATTTGGAGTCCTAAAGACGCTCTATTTTATTCATCAAAATAATAAAAAGAAAATAACATTATATAAAGCCAAAGTGCACAGTGTTTTAAAGAAAATAGTACAATTTAATTTCGAACTGAAATTAATTGAAGAAACATTTTGGCTAGGTAAGTTTCAACTATTGAGGAGGAGTACTTAGCCAGACAATGAATTGCAACAATAAGTTTTAACATGACCCAATACATGCTGATATATATATATATATATATATATATATATATATATATATATATATATATATATTTGGTTGGATTGATATGAGTTTGTGACCTGGGTTTCACGCTTTTGCGATCGTCAGACAAACTGATTAATTTTTTAAATTTTGAGTTTATATACATTGCGTGTATTGATGTTATTAATCAAATATGTCAGATCTATCTCTGATATTGAGCGCTTTCTAATAAGTACCGCACATATATCATATAAATAATATATATATATATATATATATATATATATATATATATATATATATATATATATATGCGTATGTGTGTCTATGTGTGTGTGTGTATGTCTGTGTGAAAAGTGTATATATGCGTATGTGTGTCTATGTGTGTGTGTATGTCTGTGTGAAAAAGTATATATATATATATATATATATATATATATATATATATATAAAATAAGATACGAAACTATTGCTGTTTTCTAGCGATTTAAGGTTTCATGTGGACCCTCACTTTGTTATACGGCTCTTTCTGACTATATGAGGGTGGACTGAAAAGTTCATACGATGACGCTGAAAGAATGGGTCTAGAGCTGTATAATCTTCCATGCATTAATTCCAAATCTTGTTATTAATAACAGTATTGTCTCTTTGTAGGTAAAATGATATCTGACGGTTCAATGTCGAAGGAAAACCATCAAGAACTCTACATAAACTTCGTAACATGAGCTGATATTTTGCATCGAGGGCAAAAAAACGTCAGCTCATCCAGTAAAAAATTTCTTTGCGTGTAAGTTTGCCTTGGTTTTTGCCAAAAGTCGTAGCCACCTTATCGATTTTTTTCTGGCAAAACCGGGGGTCCAAGCGATTGAAAAGTTTGCCTTGACCTATTGACGTAAACTTGCAACATGTTTGTACAATTTTATCGAAATTGGTCGAGAAATGTGGATGTGCATGAATAGCACACACACACACACACAGGCACACACTGACACAGACAGAGACAACTTTTGTTTTATATATATATATATATATATATATATATGTGTGTGTGTGTGTGTGTGTGTGTGTGTGTGTGTGTGTGTGTGTGTGTGTGTTGCAAGAATTCAGATATAAATAAAAATATATATCTGTAAAAAGACAAAATGAAGAAAGACAGAAAGAAAACGTCAGATTGAAAAATATTTATGAGGGTTCTTAGTTTTTAAGTTTTGAATATCTAACGATATTTATACTCCTGTTTTTTAAATACAGGCTACGACAGAAATATTTCCCACATAAAACTCCTACATAATGTTAAGACATTAGTAGTAATGGTTTTTTTTCTCTAGGTAATATCTTCCAATTATGCCGGATTTATTTCCGCCGCACACTGGTTACGAGGACGAAACTCATAAAGAAACTTTTTTCCTTTTGTCTATTTTCACACACACACACACACACACACACCTATATATATATATATATATATATATATATATATATATATATATATATATATATATTCAAACAGGTTTCGTTAAATAATTTAGACATGTTCTGTCAACTTATTTTCGATAAGATCCTTTCATATTCGCGAATAACCTTTTGTGCGGTTATTACAAAACAGGAGGAAATCAACGTGTTGGCTCATATTGTATTTATTTTCGAGTACTTTCAACTTGGCATAATGTCATCATCAGGGTATTCATAAATATAGAGTAAGTATTTGGTGTTCAAGGTTGTGAAGGACAAACTCTCTCTCTCTCTCTCTCTCTCTCTCTCTCTCTATATATATATATATATATATATATATACATTATATATCCTAGAAAGCAAGAAACTATCTAACTAGGTTTCGTGGTCCAACTAGTATAGATATTAAAAAAACAGAATATATATATATATATATATATATATATATATATATATATATATATATATATATATATATATAGTGTGTGTGTACGTGTGTGTGTAATTTATTAAGATCTCTTATTTGGAGTAATATCTGTCTGGTCAGCGAATGTCGTTCTGGGAGTGTTTTGCTCAGATAATTACTTAATTTTTTCTTAGTTCGGCAGAATACGTGGATAAGTGGAATCCTACGAAAGACACACAATCTCATCATAAATCGTCACAAGCGAAATTAAGTCAGGGTTCTTGCATTCCCATATCATTTGCTGCTTATCGTGGCACCATCTCGATCCATGCATATAACATATGTTTTATATAGTTTTTAAACGGTTCTTGTATGAGCAATAAGCAGAATCTTTCTCTTCTGTTGGAAGATTCCTTTGGGATACCTTATGACCAGTGCACATTTCCTCTGTCTTTCGAAATGCGCACAGTATATAGTCTAGGAAGAGATTAAAGAAACTGAGTTTATCATATCCTATTTGCTGGTTAAATTGTTTCCTAATTGGTATCCTCGCCAGGCATTTAAGATTTTGTAGATTGATATAGTTGCTCTATTAAATCACTGCATTCTGTGGATTCGGATCTTGGAACGTGGTTTCTAACGAATGCGAAGAGGAAGTCGTTATTGATGTGCTCACGTGCAGCTGTGTGTTATCTGTTATACAATTTCCTATTAAAGAGTAATTCTTAGAGTTGTTTGATGACATATACGGCATCATAACATTGCTTAGCGGAAGAAAAAGCAAAAAGGTTCATGAGCAATTGACTTTTTCAAAACAGTGAGAGACTAGATAATATAATGTTCATTAATATATTTACCATGGTGGATCCAACTGAGATACCTTTGTATGTGTGAGAATTTTTTTTTTTTTTTTTGGTGAGGGGTGGCAACTATGTGTTCCATATTCATTAATGCCCAATAAAACCCGCTTTTTGGAGATGCCTTTCTGATTTGGGTATTCTTTCATAGAATAGCAGAAATTTTTATTGAATTTTGGGAGGAAGTAAGCTATTTTCAAAAGTTCCGCCTCAATTTCAAGTGACTCTTTATTTTTCCTTAGTTTTCTTAATAGCTTTCCTAATTTCTTCGTAAATAGAGGTTCATTTTTATATGTTTGGAGACGAGGTTTGTGATGATTGGATGTATATTTAATTATTGTTTCTGTAGGAATCTTATCTTCAGTGTGGTCAGCGTTGAAATGTGATCCAAAATGTTTTCGGGGCAAACGCATTTTTTCTATGGTGGTTTTAATGCAGGAAGTAATGGAAACATTTCCACTATATGTCCAAAGTCAAGGAAATTAACAGATAATATGGAATGGATTGCCTACATCCTGGAAATAATGTAAAAAAAAAAAAAAGATTTGGCTAGATATCGCTTTGCTTTGGGACACTGGTTAGCACATCCTAAATGAAATGAATACATAAAAATTTATTTCATTTTTTTCCGGAAAATTGCAATCTTTTCTGCAAACCTATTGCACAGCCCTTTTCAAATGCTTCTTTCGTAAAAAGAAAGACACGATATGAGAATATACAAAATTAATTTCTATCTATGCAGGAATATATTTATAGACATATATATATCTATCTTATTCTGTACATAGATCTATTTCTCTCTCTTAATCCTTCCCTTCTTATCTCTCTATATATCTATATAATAGCTATTAGAACTTTCTAACGGAATTTATTTAAAATGTTTTGGCAAGATTTTTAATGTTTAAAATGTTAGAACGACTTTTTTCATCAGACACATGTTTTTATTTATACATTGTTTAGGCAAAAATAAAATGTTCTACCCCATTTCGAAATTTCCTGAAAATGCAAAAATTAAAATAAAATGAACATAAAAGTATATATTAACATAAAATGAACATAAAAGCATATATTAACATAAAATGAACATAAAACGCATATATTAACATAAAATGAACATAGAATAATATGTTAACATAAGATGAATATAAAAAGCATATAAAATGAGCATAAAAGCATATACTTCTTTGGCATTGGATGTTAATGTTTCTTTTCGGATAATAGCGTGGAAATTTTAAAGATGTAAAATGTTGCCCAGTTCTAGTTTCACCCTTTCAACCTGCTCTTCAGATCTAACGAAAATGGTGTTCAGCATAATGACTTTGGAATCAGTTTTAGCTGTTGGGGTAAAGAGATGTATTCTTGTTTTTTTAAAAGAGACTAAAGCGAAGGTCCCAACAGTGGAACAAGCGGATGATGATTACAATCGATTTGAACAGATGAACCAGCGGATTAAGAGGGCTACGCATGATGGACATGCTACAGAAGGCGCCACTGGGAATTATAATAGAGTTATCGGCAGTAGTTTCATCACTGGATTCTGCATGTCTCATTTCATATGTGCCACAGAAGAGGGTCATGAAATTAAGTGTGTTGTTCACTTCCTAGCAAGTTGTGGTCCACCTTAAACAAATTCACACCATCGGCACTTTCTTTGACTTTGATTTTCTTTCAACTTCAACCAATTCTTGCAAAGCCAAACGGTGATAGGGAATGGATGACAGGAGCAGATTTTGGTGAAACTGGAAGATTCTAGTCCTGAACATGTTGACGGTGAATCATCATTGCAGACAATATGTAATACCCACGATTTATCTTTTTGTCATAGTTTCAATTCAAAATAAGCATGATAAACTTTTTTGACAAAATCATTGATTGGTTTTTTGTTAATTGTTGTTGTAAACTCGCTGCATATATAACAAAAGAACACAGGATTGTTTTTGCATCGTGTGCTTGACGTCATTGTCTTGGTATTAAGGATTCGAAATAAAACAAAGTGTGATAATAATATATATGTGTCTATGCATGTATGTTTCTATGTTCATGCCTCTGATGGTCGCCCCTTGTCATGGTAGAGGGGCTTGCGTAGTGACTCTGAGAACTGATAGGGAAATTGTTAGTGGCAAGGTCGAAAAGGAGGATCCAGATTAAGAGCGACTAACCACAAAGATCCCAACGGTAGAAAAAGCGGATGATGATTACAACAGATCTCAAGATTTGAATAAGCGAGTGTAGAGGGCTACGCATCACGGACATGCTACAGAAGGCGCTACTCGAAAATTATAACAGCATCAACGGCGGTCCGTTGCAGTTTCATAACTGAATTCTGTATATCTCATTCCATATGTGCCACAGAGGATTGAGATTTTGATGAAAATGGAAGCTTCTAGTCCTGAAATTGCATGCTGACGGTGAATGTAGTCATCAACGCCATCATCATAAAGGAATCAATCAGCAAAAAAGAAATTAAATTGTTGGACTCGAGATAAATACAAGTGCGAAGAAAACCTTTAGGATTTACCTCAACCTGAATAAAAAATCCTAAAAGTGGCTTGACCCAAAGAGTTGTGAGTTCAATATCTGGCCACAGCAGAGGAAACAGAAACTTGGAGAGTTGAGTTACTAAAGGGAATTAACTGAAAGTGAGATATCTCAAAATGCCATGGCACGTGGAATTAGATCAATCTATTCCCGTGGACTAATACAGGGTTCAGTTTGATATTCTAAAGTATATCACCTGAAAAAGGCCGGAGCATACAAAGGCCGAAACGTCGTGAATATGGCAATAGAGAGCAATAGTCTGAATGATGTATATAATGTAAATAGTTATATTAAATTACATCAGAAGTATAGACATATGATATGCTTATTTCTAAATTATAAACTTATATGCTCGTGTATATCTATCAAACCATTGCGTATATTGATTTATCTTGAGCAAGTGCATCGTTATGTTTAATCACTTGATCTACGCAAAGTAATAAAGTCACTAAGACGCAACGGGCCATTATGTATGCAGGAAGGGAGGACAATAAACGAATACGAATTAAGAATTACGAAGATAACGAATGGCATTGAAATTAAATTTGTGCAGATCAAAGCTGATGAGAAAGTTGGAAGTCGGAAGAGAGTTCCATAATTGAGAAGCGAGAGAGAAGACACTCTTAAAATAGAACGTACGGTTACAGCGAGCAATTTCAATTGACAAATTATGTGACCAATATAGTACTGTACTTAAATCCATATAGTTGAAGTACCAAATATGAAAGCACATCAGAAAAAAATCGCCTGAATATATTTGGAAGTAACGTACAGGAAACAACGTTACGGCGGTGCGAAAGTGACTGAAGCTGAGATGCCAGATCAGGATGAATAATATTGCATATTCTTCCTTGAATTTTATCATGAAACTCTAAATAGATAACAGAAACACCAGAAGAGATGTGGCAGCAATATTAAACGCATGGACGTATGGTCTAATATAATATAATATATAATATATTTATGAATATGTTCTTTTACTGGTGATATCATAATTAGAAGCATGAACATTTTCTATGAATACGCACGTTGTGTAGCTGTTATCGGTGAGGAAATCGAAATATTGTGATGAGCTTCGCTGCGAGTCGCGGACTTTGCGTCGGCTTTCGCATCAATACAATTTCTATGTCCCACTATGGGTTAAATAACAGAGCAAATTGAGCTTTCTGGTTTTGTTGATAATAAGTCTAGCAGATGGACAACATTGAATTCGGAACCAGTTGGGGGTGAGGCTAGCTACTTATTCCCATCCCTTGAATACCTACATACTAAGGAAAACGTATCAGTAACAGGTAGTGTAATGAGTCTGTGGCCATGCACTACTCAGTGAAATCTACTGAATTAACATACTTATATAATGGTTTTCACTTCTCACTCAATTTATGCCGAATTTGCCTACACGCTTAGTGCAAATGATTACATGATTTTCACTTCAACTTGATTGATATCATGTCTTTTAAAAAGTGTTTTCTGCACGTTGTAGAGAAATCAATTTCAACATCCCAACAGCTGTAAGCCTAGCATATTTTGTACTCGATTTATTAAGCCTAGCTTAGATGTTGCAGAAGGCCATAAGTATGGAGCAATCAGTAAGAATCGAACTCATTAGTCAGTCGTAATTGATCTAGCGAAAGAAGCGTGCGAATCGTTACAGCCCAACTAGTGCATAACGATTTACTAAGCTTAGTTTAGATATTCCTCAATGTTGAAAGTATCGGCCACTCAGTGATCCCACTCACTATTCAATCATAATTGATCTAACGAGACACGATTGGTAACCGTTACATTAGGTCAAAGTACACGACTAGTGTATAGCGATTTACTAAGAGTAACTAAAATGTTACACAAGGTGGAAAGTATAGATCACCCAGTGAGGATCGAAATCACTAATCGATCTGGCGATACAAGATTGTTAACCATTACACCGCATCAAAGGGCTCAACTAGTGTATAGTTACAAGAGACAAAGAATTCAGTGTCATGTTTGCCGATATTTTTATGATTTTTTCATTTTATTTTGAAATATAATGGATTTTATGTCTTCCTATAGATCACAGCTGGTTAAGAATTTTATTACTTAATTTTTAATTTAAGTCTACACGAAAATAAAATTTATAATGTCTCGAAATACAATTTTGCCTCTCATTGTTCTAGGACACGATACTTAATTATGTATTATTGGCAATTAACTTTTAGTAATTTTGTCGATTTGGTTAAACTGAGTTAAGTATTAAATGGACAGAAGATACAAATAGGAAATAATAAAAACAGCAAGAAAAATATGAATATGTTTTATTAGCGTGACAGGACAAAAGACGCAATTTAGAGACGCACATATGATAGATTTCGAAACGTACGTTACAGTATTTCGACACGTACGTTACATTATTTCTACACATACGTTACATTATTTCGACATGTACGTTACATTATTTCTACACGCACGTTACATTATTTCGACACATACGTTATATTATTTCTACACGTACGTTACATTATTTCGACACATACGTCATATTATTTCGACAGGTATATGCTACATTATTCTGACAAGTAGGTTACATTATTACGACACGTACGTTACATTATCTCCACAGGTATATACTACATTAATTCAACCCATACGTTACATTATTTCGAGACTTTCTTTACATTATTTCGACAGGTATATGCTACATCATTTCGACAGGTACGTTACATTATTTCGACACGTACGTTTCATTATTTCGACCGGTATATGCGACATTATTTCGACACGTACGTTACATTATTTAGTCACGTACGTTACATTATTTCGACAGGTATATGCTACATTATTTCGAGAAGTATATGAAGCATTTTTTGAAAAGTATATACATCAATATTTCTGTTTTATATATTATATATATATATATATATATATATATATATATATATATATATATATATATTATATTCATACTTTTCATTAAATAATATAGACAAGTGTTGTCTTTATTTTATGTAAATTTTTTTCGTAACATCTGATAAGTTTAATAACATTATCGTTGAACGAAGAAAGAAATTCACAATAGTGATCCATATTTTTTTAATACAATCTAAGCTTTCGGCTTACTTAAGCCATTATCAAAGATGTCAATTACAACATATTAAACAATATACGGACAATACAGTGATGATAGTCTGTCATTGTTTACATAGTTGATCACTAAGCAACGATAAAACGTGCATATAAGATGCTAGAAGCGAAAATCGCACCGCATCTCATGACGTCACACATGACCACACGAGAGTGAATTGGAGAAATATGAAATATGGAAAGCCGTTGGTATAAGCCAATGGCTTCTGTTACCAATTATAGACATTTAAGAATATGTGTAGAAATGCTATAATTGATTTTGTTTAGGTTGGGTTTTAACTGTTTGATGTATAATGCTTCAAGGATTTTTAGTTTTTGTCTGTTGTTTTCATGTCGAAGTATAATTGTGTTTTCGACAAGTATTTTACGGAATTGTGTGTGCAGGCAGGCATGTTGTTTCAAATGTCTAAATATGTTAGAGTTCTCATTCAAATGTAGTGTCAAGCGTCGTGAAAGCGAGTTTGTGGAGTGACCATTATAAATATTATTTAATTCGTTGGAGATACAATCTCCCAAAGGGCACTTGAATTTATAAACTATGTTGGTTTTTTGCAAATCGCTACCCGGGGGAGAAGAATGATTGCGAAGAATTAAGTTGGATATACTAGATTTAGTGTAGTATATGATTAATTTCATTTTTTTGATAGGATCTGTAGTTGATATATTAGAATATACTAAATTTCTTAGTATATTTTCATCTTGTTTAAAATTAGTATGCATTTGATTACGATATAGGAGATTAATATTTTTGAGATCAGTAGAAGCAGTATTATGTACTATTTGCTTAGTATTGAGATTTCTAAGAAAGCATCTTATTTGCTCATCAACTATATAGTTTGGAAAGCTATTATTAATAAGTGTCTGTTTTATATTCTTTAGTTCACTGTAAAAAATCTGTTTTGTGGATGAATTAATTTCTGCACGATGTATTAGATTCTTTATAATTGCTATTTTGTAGTAATATGGGCATTCTCTCTTGTAGTTAAGTGTACATGAATTTATGCTTGTATGTTTTTTTTTGTATGGCGAAAAGGTAAATTTGTTATTATTTGTGTTTATCAATATGTCAAGGAAGGGGATTTTATTAGTAGTATTGAGTTCATATGTGAATTTAAGGACGATTATTTTGGAAACGTTTTTGAAGTTGAATTATTTCATCTGTATTTTTAACTAACATAAGAATATCATCAACGTATCTTAGGTAGATTGATGGTATTTTAAAATCTGTAAATATCTTATTTTCGAGGTTCGACATGTAGAAATTGCTAAATGTCGGACTCAGTACTGAACCCATGGAGACACCATCACGTTGAATATATATATTGTTATTATGACCTAAGAAAGGGACTTCAGTAGTACAAGTTAATAGTAGTTTCCGTAATATATTAGGATTAATTTTAAGTGGGGTTAAAGATGAGTTACTGAATATATTTCTTATAATTATGTCAATAGTTTCACTAACAGGGAAATTGGTAAATAAGTTTTCAACGTCAAGTGAAGCCATGATTTCATTCTCGGGTTTTTCACTTTTTAGGATTTGGATTACTTCTAATGTTGACTTAACACTATATTTACTAGGAAGATAGGGAGTAATAAGTTGGTTGATGTATTTTGTTAGATGATATACAGGAGTTGGAATTTGCGATATGATAGGACGGAGAGGATAGTTAGGTTTATGTGTTTTTATAGTGCCGTATATGTAACCAGGTCTATAATCACTAACAATTTTAGGGAGTTTTAAAGAGTTCTGTTCAGCATTGTTAGCATTAATAAGTTTATTAAGCTTTGATTTTAGTTGGTTGGTCGGGTTCTTGTTAAGTTTTTTAAACTTTATGTGATCATGGAGTATGTGGTCAAGTTTTTTGTTGTAATCCAATTTGTTTAAGATGACAAAATGTTGGTCTTATCAGCTTTTTTTTACAATAATGTCAGGGTGGTTGCGTAGTTCTTGTGCGGCAATTTTCAATTGTTTAGAAAGTATTTTTAAGTAGTTTCTGCTTTTATCATGCCGATCCTTGAATGCCTCGGCCATAAGTAAGTCTTTAAATTCTGCTGTAGTTTCTATTAGTTGTTCAGCCTAGAGTTTAACTATGTTTTGGTATAGGGTCTCAATTTCTATTTTTTTTTTAAAGTCGATTGTACTTACGGTATATATGGCAGTTAGGTCCAAGGTGAAGTAATTCTTTTTGGTGCTGTGTTAGTTCATAGTTGGAAAGGTTAATGTATTTATCAGTTTTGTTAGGAAGAGTGATATTACCTTTGTATAATGTGTTCAGTTTTTTTATAATTTTAAATCGGTGCTGTGCTTCAGATTTATTGGTAATATCCGTGTCTATATATATATATATATATATATATATATATATATATATGTGTGTGTGTGTGTGTGTGTGTGTGTGTGGTATGCGTGTGCAAAATTTCAGATATAAATAAATATATATATATCAGTAAAAAGACAAAATGAAGAACGACAGAAGTTAGTCTGAAAATTATTTATAAGCGTTCTTATTTTGAAAATTTTGAAAATCTAAAGATATTTATAATCCCGTTGGTAAATCCCGTTGGTAAATACAGGCTACGGCAGAAATATTTCCGACATAAAACTGCCACATAATGTTATGATAATGGTGGTAATGTTTTTTTTTTTTCCTCAGGGTAATGTCTTCCAATTATGTGGAAGGTATTTCCGGCGCACCCTGTACTTGTTGCAAGGACGAAACGCATAAAGAAAAATTTTCCTTTTCTTTTTTTTCGCAAACACACACACAATATATGTAATATTTTATACACACGTATATGTAACGTTATTGAGATATGTATATGCGATATTATGTAGAAATGTATATATAACATAATTTAGGCACGCATATAAAAAATTATTTTGAATCGTATATTCAGCATAAATTCGATACCTAAATGAAACATTATTAGAAAATGTCTATGTTACATCTTTTGCCACATTATTTAGAAACGCGTGCAACGATAATTAGACACAGATATACAAGATTATTTAAGCACATACGAAACGTTAATTAGACACGTATGTGGGTCATTATTCAAATACGTATATGCAATATTATTTGGAAATGTATTATTGATAATATTTGACACATATATACATTATTACTTAGAATCGTATTGGCAACATTATTTGACACCATGCAAAGTTGTTTAAACACATATATGAATCAATATTTAGACACGTAGATACTTTGAGCTATATATTTAACACATGTAAATATTTAGACGTATATATTTAGACACGTATATACTTAGGCACGCATATACGTAGACACGTATATACTTAAATATATATATTTAGACACGGATATACTAAGATGTATATATTTAGACGTATATATTTAGACGTGTATAAGAAACTTCCTTTAGGTACTTATATAAAATTACACACACACACACACATATATATATATATATATCTATGAAGAAATATTGTTTAAAGGTGTGCTATATTTATGGGATAAAGTGCTGAATATCAGAGATAGAGCGTATGTAAATATAAATATAAAAATGAAGATTGAAGTCAATATTCAGAGGCGACAGGTTGTTTCATGCTGGACGCAATCGTCAGGCCGCCTTTGAGTGTTGACTTAAATGTTCACTATATATATATATATATATATATATATGTATGTATGTATGTATGTGTGTGTGTGTGTGTGTGTGCGCGCGCGCTTTAGGCAGCAAATTCTCTTTTAGGAATTTTTAATTGAATAAATTACAGACATTATGTCTGCTTATTTTTAATAAAATCCGTTCATATTCACGGAAAAATTTCCGTGCAATTAAATGATGTGAGAAATGTGCTATAACATTGAAAATCGTTTTTATTTCCCATTTGTGTCAACCATTTCATTTGAGAGCAAAAAAAAAGAAATCAGCAATACATAGCAAAAAACAGTTTTGTATTACTATTTGCACCTCTTTTTGATTACTACCTACACCTCGGAAGATGATCTTGGAAGAAGATCGAAAATACTTGGGAAATCGAAGTGCAAATTAAGTTTCGTTGTTCTACCAACTCATCAGGCACTAATTTTTATTTTAAGTTTAAAAAAATATTCGCACTTGTTGAGTTGATAGAACGACGAAATTTTAAATTGCGCTTCGAACATAGGTATATATGGATATTTATTAATATATACTTCAGTCAGTACTCAGAAGCGACAGACTGTTTTATGCTAGACGCAATTGCGACGTCCCCCGTTGTCGCTGCGCCAAATGTGACGTCTGTCTGGCTGCGCCCTTCGTGCTGTCCTGGTCGTGCCCGTCAATTGTGACGTCACCCCGTCTGTCTCCGCGCTCTCGCCGTCCAATCCTGTCCTGTGACGACCAATGTAACTTGGTATTGATCACGGCACCAAATGTGACGTTCTAACCTTTTGCTGATTCGGATGAGAATCTGGTTATTCGGTATCAGCCTTGTCGTTCCCAGCTCGCCAACATCTGGTTACCGAAGTAACTGCTTTGATTTCTAGTCTAACCTACCCACGTTGTGATTTGATCTTAGGTAGACGAAATCAATCAGTCGCCGGGCCGTAATGCAAGTCGAGTCCGAACAAGGGTAATATCGCACAAGTATATGTAAAAGAAAATAAAGTAATAACTCGAAAAGTTCAAATTTGTTAAAAAAGGAATAACAATATTTTATATCTGGTTGCTGAATACAGGACTGTTCTTCTTCCCAACCTGCTATATGGATTCGTTACACTTTGTATTTGTTAGGCGAGTCTTAACATCTTAAGTTGTTTGTTCTTTAAGAAACTGGTTCTTGGTGTATCTTCAGGCGATATTCGTAAAACTTGTTTTGGTGGTGTGAGTCTAAGTCGTTCTTCAAAAATAAATTGGTCTTTGTTAGAATTTGAGGTCGTGATTTGCGTGGAATCTTTCAGTCGGGTTCCTGCGAGGCGGGTCTCACTCTGCAACTCCAACCCAACTGCGAACTCAGCTGCGAACTTCGAACTGTCAACTTACTCGTTGCGACTCTGCTTATATGGACGCCGACCAAAACCGGGGTGGGCTTGTCGGGGTTTGAGGTTCCTTGATAATTCTAAATCCCCAATCCACTTCTTTGTTTTCGGTCATGAAAATTTATTATTTTCCATTTTTGGAAGTCCTTCCAGATTCTTCCTTTTTCATATGGATATCTCACCCAATCACTTCAGGGGGCGTCAACAGCTTTCCCCTTTCTCTCACAGTGGCATCTCACGTCGATCCCTTCGGTGGGGGGGTCGTCAACAGGCCTCCCCTCCCTCTTCACATGATTACCTCCGCCCAACGCTCACACCACCATTCAGCCAATGGGCGCTCAGCGGCGTTGGTGTGGCCGGACTGGCCTCGGTTTAAAAAAATCTTGCTCAAAGAAAAAAAAATATCTTCCTTTTCTCTTTCTTTCTTTTCTTTTTTTCTTTCCTTCTGCCCGACAACAAACCAATACAACCCGTAGTGTGATCCCTTAATCTCAATTTTATCTGAATGTCACCTGGAATTCGTCACTCGAGACCTTCGCTAAACAAGTGGGTGGTCATCCGGTGATATTGCACCTTGGGGCCAATGATTCGTTCTGATAAAATAATTTTTCTATCATAGCCAGCTCCTGACAATAAACAGATGCCTTTTCCAAACGGCATCTCCGTAGATAGCTAATGATTTAATCTTTTGTTTTTGTAATTCTGCAGTTGGTCCAACGGACATTTTTCCGCGACCCAATTAATTTTTATCTCTTTAGAATTCTGCCCTGTAGGTCACCTGAACGACCTGAAATTTACACCATTCGGTGCGCCGTCATAAATCAAATCAAATCCGACACATCCGCGACCTTACTTTCCTCGCTAATGAGAGTAAAACCTTTAGCACTTTTCTTTGTTAAAAAAAAAAAATAATACCGTCTAGTTGTCCTGTTCGTGATTGCTTCTTATCACCTAAATTTAATTCTCGCCTTTTCTTTTTTTTTCTTTCTTTCTAGCAACCCTAAATAGTGTCACACAATCGTCAGGCCATATATATATATATATATATATATATATATATATATAATTGTTGGCCACTTGTATTCAAAGATACCCGTCTACTGAGCTAGCCAATTACTATTGCAGAGTCTAGTCTAGCTCAAGTACATTTGTATTTGTTCAACGCCTACAGAGCCAACCTGTGCTTTATACTGCCACTATCCTAATCCGACCTTAGTTACACTTTCTGGGAGAGAGCGTTTAATCTAGAATGATCAACAGTCTGAACAACACCAGCATATTCAAAACCTCGGTCACGATGACTTGTGACTTCGTGATAGCTACAGCTATCGACGGCCCCATGTATTCCGTCTGTCCAATTTCACTTACAAGTCTTGGGTCAAACCGTGGTGTGGTGTCCAGGCACTTTCCAAAGGTTCCGCACGCTGTAATCCTCTCCCTCCAGACCGATAACACAGACACTCCCCCCCACTTATATATATATATATATATATATATATATATATATATATATATATATTTGGTTGGATAGATGTAGTGTGTGACCCTGGGTTTTCACGCTTTAGCGATCGTCAGACAAACCACTAACGATATCGCTAAAGCATGAAACCCAGGGTCACAAACTCACATCTATCCAACCAAATATGTTAGCTCTATCTCTGATATTGAGCGCTTTCTAATAAGTACCGCGTATATAGTATATAAATAATTATACATATATATTTATTTATATTTATATACATATTCATACACACACACACACACACACACACACACACACACACACACACACACACACATATATATATATATATATATATATATATATATATATATGGTGGATTCTCTCTTCGTAATGGAATTGACTGGAATTCTAAATCGGCTCTCCGAATCCTCAGTCAGAGACACTACACACTACTCTACCGTGACTGACTGACTGAATCTCTCTCTCTCTCTCTCTCTCTCTGTATATATATATATATATATTATATATATATATATATATATATATATATATATATATATATATATATAACATTACTTTTTGGTTGTAATGTTCAATACAGACTACCTAGGAAGAAAATTTGAAGATATATTAAATAGATGAGAAAAAATATCACCAATATTGCATTCATTTTCTCTTATATAATTATGGAGAGAAAAAAATACAATTTTGGATTTACTACTATTCTCAGTATGGGGAATAATGCATGAAGCTAATGAAAGATTTGGAACTGGAAAGGCAATTCCATGAAGAATAGAAGAGATTTCAAGTATCATAAACATTTCAGATTCACTCAAATGGCTTTTGGATATTGAAGGATTTTTATGGATGATGAAATCAATAATGAAAAATGAAAATGACGATTGAACTGAAAGAATTTCTACTCCTGATGCAGATGAATTTTTTATATCGACGAAATTGAGGAAGCCACCCAATTAGCTAATAAATTAGAACATTTAGTATTAACTGACGATTCTCAATTTGAATGCGCTAAAACATTTAAAAATCACCTTAACGATATAAAGACATTTGCAAAGCTTTGACAAAAAATAATACACGATTATTTTCTGATGGCAAGAGTAAACGAATAAGAAGGAAAAAAAAATGATATCCTTGGCGATTAGCAGTGAAAATAAAAGCGCTTAATATTATAAATCAGATTATACTTTTAAATTAATTTTAAATTCTTTCAGTGTAATTTTAAAGATAAATATTCTATTTTACAATAAAAAATTATTTTTTGACTTTAAAGGATAAAATGTTGTTAAACTGTAAAAAGCAATCATCGGGTAAAAGAAACAAACTTTCGTTCTTGTTTCTCGTGATCTTTTTAGTAGGCTTTGAGATAGCTTGGCGGCGGCTCCCATCTCCTCTCTCAACTCTTGACAAACAGCCGAAGATCACGGAATATATGGTGTGATTGGCACTGGTTAGTACACTAGGCTTTCGCGTTTTGAATTACGAGTTTCCAACGCTATTATTTACCTATGGAGGTGGGTGCAGAGACGAGATGTATTCATACCTTTTCTCAGAGTGAAACGTAAGAGAATACGATAAATCGACTGGAATTCGAACTCGGCTCTCCCATTCCTAAAGTAGAGCCGCAATCCATTATTACTCCAACGGCTGTCTACAGCGATTTACTTCTGTTGTCTTAGCGGTTTCATAGTCAAATTGGCAACTGATCTAAAAATAATGACCTAGAATTTGTTGTTAACTCTGGCAAATTTCAACTTGATTTCAATATCCCTAAAATGAAAACGCCCTCTTTTAATCGTCTGAGAGAACCATTTTTGCTAACTGTGTAAAACTGATTCAGGTAATCTCTTTCTAACTGAAAAAGAAACTCCGTACAAACAGGACCGGTTTCAAAAACGAACTCAACTGCGTTCAAAATCGAACTGCCCTCTACTCACTTGCATCGTGATTTTTATGCTCAACTTATCTCGCAAAAACATTGCATACGTTAGCCCACTCTCGCGAATTCTCCTAGCTCCTAGACCATACCTTTCTTAAATTAAGTTGTCAGGGCGGCCATCTTTCTTTTTCCTTTCCTTTCCTCCACTCATTTTGCACGCCAGGCCTATACTTAGCCACGCGGTTAAGACGTCTTCTCTTCTACACTAACCCCCAGCAGAGTGACTCATAGCACGTTCATGGGGTTGTTTTCCACTGACATGCAGTCAATATTATATTGAATCAATTACTAGGTCTTCTCCTAGGAAAGTTAGTTCACTCTGTCGATGTAGACAATTTTTCTCGCCAGAATCTATCTTTCATTCATGCTCTGAATATTGGTGCCACATTTGGTCTGGAACTCTTGCTATATATTTAGAGATTCTTCATTAAATACGAAGATGACTCTGTAATATTATTGAACTTAACCATCAGTCCCTTTCTCGCCGTCGTAACGAAGCTTCCCTGTAGCTTTTCTATAAATATTTTCATGGTAATTGTTCTAATTATCTTTCTTCCATAGTACCTAGACTTTATGAATTTAAGCACAGTACTAAATTGGCGGCAAGGTCTCATTATTTTGTAGTTGAAATGTTCAGATTTAACCGTAAGTTCTATGATAAGTTTCTTTTTCTCGCACTTATCGCTTGTGGAATTTTATTCCATCTTCTTGCTTCCCAGTCAACTTAGATCTTCAAAAAGTTAAATTCAATCTCAATCAATACCATCTACATTTGGGTACTTCAATGTGATGTTATGGTTTACAAGCTTGCTTTGCTAAATCAATTACGACTGAGTAATCATTCGAGCCTCTTTAGGGGAACCATATTTTCGTCCATACGCTTAGTGAAAAGGGCACCTCGACGTGGTGTAATGGTTAGCAAGCTTGTTACGCTAGAACAATTCTTTCGGCATTGTGCCAAATCAAAGCTACTCTTAGAAAATCATCTTGTATCTTCTTAATTGCTCTTCGTTTATTCGTCTCTTTACTTAACAGTGGTATTTCTTTTTCTGGTATTCTTTCAAACTCAGTAAGCCCTTGCAGTATAGTGTCTTTATTGCATTGCGCGGTGTGAAATGATTAAAAAAAAATAACTTAATGTGTTCGTATGCGGCTCAAGTGAGATGAGGCTCTGGCTTTATTCTCTTCAATGAAGTCCAATGTTACTGAGAATGAAAAGTAATTTATTTAACATCTTTTCATTCATCTGTCGATGTGGTCTCTTATTCTGAATGTCTTAGGCACAAAGATAGTATTGTGTGCCTTTTAACATTATTTACTGGTTACTGATATCGTGACAGAATAGACATATATATTTCAGTTCGTAGATTCATTTTATACCAGTTTTCTGTAATTTGTATTATATATTTACGATGGCTTCCAACTATGGGTAAATAGCAGGATAGACAGGGTTCTATAGCGTTGGGGACGGACAGTCTGGGAGAAAATAACTCAGAATTCGAAACTGTATTTATTTCTGACGTATCACATAATAAATCACAGCTAAAGAAATGATCGGTCGAATTGGCTGAATGATCTTGACGACCTGGATGGATGGGAAACAACATGGTCGGCTAAATCGGCGAATTTTATACTTCTAGAAACTATTACTTCTTACTGAACAATAATCCTATATAGATTCTCATATCAAGAGGATACAGAGAAAATTATTACAAAATATCAATTTATTATTATTATCAACATTTATTCATTTTCATCAACCAGTTCCTGGATATAAACGATTTTGGTTATAATGCGAAACTATTTTTTTTTTTATAAAGCATCATTTTTTTTTGGTGGGGGAGGAGGCAACTACTATGAAAATTAGAAAATATTTTGAAATAAAATCCCTTGTTAATTTGCTGTTCCATATGATCAAAATATTTTTCGAATCTTAATAATAAAAGAAAATTATAGTCTTACACCGCGCAGTTACAAACGGTAACTGTTACTGTAAATTTAGCAATGGATAAAATCTTCCCAATTATTTTGGTTTCTTATTACTGCAAATGTTATTTTTATTGAGAACGCATTTCGGGATTAGATTCTTAAAAGCCCCAACAACTTTGTATTGTTTATATTGGGCATTCAAACATTATACATCGTTATATAGGAAATCCTTATATAGAAAATCCTTCAGTATCTTTCTATATTTCTGAGATGAGGTATTATGTACATTATTTACATTATTGGGACTATTGTCTTCAGCTTTGTCACTATATTTATTACAACTTTTCGACCTTTCAGTATCTGTCTATATTTCTGTGATGGGGTATTATGTACACTATTTACATTATTCGGACTATTCTCCTCATCTTTGTCACAATATTTATTACAACGTTTCGGCCGTTGTACGCTCCTGGCTTCTTCAGGTGGTTGGAATGCCGAACTGAACCCTTTATTCCGCTCACTGGGGTAGACTGTTCTAGTTCCACATGACATGTTTACTGGATGTCATCAGTTACCTCCTGTTAATTTCCCTCTGAAAGTTCTCCACTGCCTTAACTGGGTATTGAACTCACACTCTTGTAATAAATATGGTGACAAAGATGAGGAAAATAGTTCGAATAATGTAAATAATGTAGGAAATCCTTATATAGTAAATTCAAACCTTGTTCTCTAAACTCGGCCTCTGTGGCCAAATAGATAGAGCACTTTTCGGTTACAGAATCGGCCTTCTTGAAGAAAAAGGAAGTATAAGTTCTATTTCTGTGGGAAGGACAATCTTTTTTTAGATTTCTTTATCTGGGTCAGTTGTAATTAATTTGACCGTTGGAGATTAAAAATAACATTCACCTGCAAAATCCAAATTACACAGACAATATTATCTATGAATTAAGATACCCCTTGATCAACTGCGTTCCTGAAACGAAATTCATGAATAATTAGACTGGACATTGAGCTACATGCCTATCAAGAAGACTCACATTATATCTCTTCGACTATAGCTCAATTAGGAACCATTCAAACACACGTAAACTCTGTCTGAAAAGAAAATAAAACTATAGCAGCCACAGTCATATGTAAAAAAAAGGCTAAAATATATGAAATAATTATTAATTAATAATAAAAAAAGGAAAAGCCGACACTCAATAATATCAACTATTAATACGACAACAATTGCTGTGATTGGAAGGTAAAACAAGACGAAAGCAACATTTCAGTCACTAGAAACATAACTTTGGATTATTTACCTAACGAGTTCTTTCCTATTTTCTATATATTTTCTCTCTCTCTCACACACACACACACACACACACACACACACATATATATATATATATATATATTCAGTTAAAAATAAAATAAAAAACATCCTCGATAATAGTTAATAAAATAACCAAAATCATTCGGATATATTGAACATTTGGGCAGTTTTATATCCAGAAACCTCTTATACAAACTCAAGGCAAATGAAATAAAAAAAACAAACGTAGCAACTTAAATACGTGTAGCAACTAAAAAGAACGTTTGGCGTAATAAGAAATTTTATCGAAAAAAAACCATTCAAAAATGTACAGATTTGTTAACAAATGACCCAAAGACAATTAAGTTGGTGAAAATAAACTTATTGGATAGTGAATATTTATTGGCATAATACTGTTGGGATCAGCAAACATTTAGAGAAATTGTCGAGTAAAGATTTATATGTTCTTGGTCGCATTTAGTCCGTTACTTATTAATTCTTTGGCTATAAACCGGATTTGGGTTTAGTTCACCTGGGAGCTGCACGTTCTATTTATACATCTGTATATCTATGCAAAACATTAAACGGCCAAAAGGTTCGATAACTTATTACACACACACATGTATATATATATATATGTGTGTGTGTGCGCGTGTGTGTGTGTGTGTGTGCATAAATTTATTTTCAGAAAGTGTATTTGTAAAGAAAGAAAATGAATAAAAAGAGACAAGAGAAAAAAAAAACTATTCTTAGCAGACGCCTTTCGACCAGGACTTTTTTCCCTCAGAGGACGAAACGCGTCGGCTATGAATTGTATTTCTTCTTGTCTCTTTTTATTTATATAGACAATGATTGAAAAGTCCCTCACTATTTTACGCATGAGGCATCATCAGGATTCCTGATTTAACCCCTGTGACGTTTTTCTTTGGGGTTGATTAAAGAAGCAAGTCTTCTATACAAAACGAAAATTTGGAAGAATTTGAAAGGTGAATGCAAGAAGTTATGTCCTCTCTACATACATTCCTGGGTGGCTAGGCAAGCTGGGTAGCAAAATCGGGTGCCCATATCGAATTTTAAATAAAACCTGGTGCTAGACATTTTTCTCATACGAATTTCTTTGTAAAAATTATAGTTAATAACTTAATTATAAGTATTTTAAAATTGGGAATTACTTTTCAATCACCGTATTTATGTATTTATATATACACCGTTGTGCGAATTAATTGAAACAAAACGAATAATTCCGTTATTATTTACTTTTTTCGTATTTTTCCAATGAAACATGATCCAGTGCACATGTTAGTATTTCGTATGTCCACTCCACGAAATCGTCCCATGCAGATTGGCCACAGATTCTTGATTGGATTTAAATCAGGAGAGTTTCCGGGCCAATCTATAGTACTTTAACTTGCTTACTAGTAAGGCTTGCTAGTGTGTTCGTGATTGCTAGTGTCTGGTCGTGATAAAGAGATTAAGCAATCACGGATGATGCAGGATTTTTCAAGGCCAAAAAGTTTCATATATATATATATATATATATATATATATATATATATATATATATATTAATTTAATTAAAATTAGAAAACAGACAACTTTAAGGGTCTATTGATTATATTTTATTTACCCCGGAAGGTATTTTTTTTCCTGGTGTTCAGATCCTATTTCCATGCATCAAAAATGGTTTTAAATTTACATATTATTTTCATACACTTTTGAGGGATAGTTATAAGTTGATATAAGGTGATAGAGAGAGGTGGAGGAGGTAGACGACAGATATGGTCTAAATTAAAGACGGAAGGGAGAGACAGGAATAATTTTAAATCTATTTTTATTAAGATACTTCAGAGTAAGGGAGGGGATAAGGACCTATTTAATAAGTCATCTCATGGGAAACGAGACACAAAGAAAGAAAAAGAAAATATATAAGACAACAAATGTAGAAAGAGGGGGTGAAAGGAATAAAGTGTGAAAAGAAGAAAAGGAAGAATAAAATACCATATATAGGCATATTGCAGATAATTTCATAAAACATACATATATTTCATATATTTTGCAGTTAACGGTTGACATTAATTTAAAAAATTTGAAATCAATCTTTATGCTTGGAAATGTGATCTGAGGAACCAGGAAAGAACACGTAACTGGAGAAATAAAATATAATCAATAAACTATTAAGGGTGTCTGTTTTCTAATTAAATCAATATTTGCTATGGTTTGACATTGAGCTCTCTGGTTTACATCCTCCTTGGGATCATCATGTTTTTAATTCTATCTAAGCTTTCAAAGCTATCAAAGCTTTGATAGGATTAAAAAACACGTATCAATATGGTGATTTTCTTTCATCTTTCAATGATAATGTTATTAAGCTTATCAGGCAATATGAAAAATAGACAAAACCTGTCTATATCACTTAAAGATGCATCAATATATATATATATATATATATATATATAATCTATCCATATCTTAGATTTTCTTTAGAAATATATATATATATATATATATATATATATATATATATATATATGTGTGTGTGTGTGTGTGTGTGTGTGTGTGTGTGTGTGCGTGTGTGTGGGTGTGTGTGAAGAAAGAACAGTAAGATATATAATCCGGTGTTCTTATTGATATTTTTTTTTACAAAATAACGCTTAATGTAAATTTACAGAGCATTAATATTATAAATTAACTTATTTAAAATATAGTTTTTTCGCTACACAGTTCTAACCATGTTTCAAAAATGGAAGCTAAAAGCTTCGAATTTAATTTTGTAATTAAATTAAAGACATTAGTTCCATTTCATCCTCAAGCGAATGTTGGAGTAACTTATTTTTAAATTGACAGGGTTTTAAAGGCAGGCAAAGATCATAATTTATAGTTTCCAAGGATACAGAGAAATCCATTCATCCAGAGAAGGGGTGGTTGCCTGTTCATTTTATTAACTTTTGTTGTATCAGTTATTAGTTACGTTTGAAAAACGGTTACGTTTAGGCTGCGGTAGGGATAGAGAGGTATTTTTGAAAGAATTCTGGCATCCGTTAAATTCATGTCGTCTGGATTTTTTTTTTTAATTTATGGTTAACGACAAAAATTCATACGGCATTTTTTCTGTTTGTATACTTAAAGACTTTTGGGGGATGTTTAGGTTAGTATACGTTTTATTTAAAATATTTTCACTTTTAATTTTTAAATATTTTAAAATATTTACACTTTTAATTTTTAATAGGCTATATTTCTTTTTAAAATAAGTAATTGTATTAGAATTACTTACAGCATGTAAAAAAAAATTTTCATATCAAGTATAAGTATATATATTACCAGGTCACTTTTTAAAAATTTTTATATTTAAATATTATTTAAGTAAAATTTATGATAGTGAACACAAAAAATAGCTAATTCATTTCTCTGACTTAGTACACTTTTATTTTTTATAAACTTAGTAATATATAGTTTCTCATGTATGTACAAAGGACATGGGGCATTTAATAACCTACATATTCTAGCTTTTCATATTAATTTCATTTTACTGTATGCGTCTTGCTGGATTCTTTTAAGTGCTTGTGGTACTTTAAGAGAGGTGTTTAGGTTACAATACTTTTTATTTAACTACAATCTTGATAGATTTTTAGGTTAGAATTCGTTTTTAACAACAATTTTAAAAAACAATTTTAAAAATATTTTCACTGTTAATTTTAATAGACTATATTTTTTTTATTAAAACAAGTAAATGTAATAGAATTTCATACAGTATATAAAATAATTTTTTCATATCAAGTATACGTATGTAAATTACCATGTCGCACTTTTTAATTATACTTTTGAATATTATTTAGGGAAAACTTTTGACATTGACGGCAAAAAATAGCTATTTCATTTCTTTGAGTTAGTAAATTTTATATTTATAAATTTAATAATATATAGTTTCTCATGTATGCACAAAGGACATGGGTCATTTAATGACCTATATATTCTAGCTTTTTTATTAACTTCCATTTTACTGTAGGTGTTATATATATATATATATATATATATATATATATATATATATATATATATATATATATATATATATGAAATTTCCTTTAGAAATATATATATATATATATATATATATATATATATATTAATTTATGTATCTTAGAAGTATATATATTTATTTATTTTAGAAATATATATGCATATATCTAGAGAGAAAGGAATAGCGAAAGACACAGAATAAATAAGAGAGATATACATATTTCTAAAGAATTAACAGATTTATTTTTAATCTCACCTTTTTTATATATATATATATATATATATATATATATATATATATATAAAGTTAACATTGAAGTCAGCACTCAGAAGCGACAGGCTATTTCATGCTAGGCGCAATCATCAGGCGGCCTGACGATTGCGTCCAACATGAAACATCCTGTCGCCTCTGAGTATTCACTTCAATGTTCATTTTTATATTTATATTCACATACGCTCTATCTGTTATATTGAGCACTTTATCCCATAAATATAGCATACCTTAAAACTATAGTTTTCATGTATATATATATATATATATATATATATATATATATTATATATATAAAAATATATATATATATATATATATATATATATATATATATATATATATATATATATATATATATATATATATAAAAAGGTAAATTATTTCTAGTATATTGCTATCTCTCTCTCTCTCTCTCTCTCTCTCTCTCTCTTCAGGTTGAGGTTGGTATAATGTCGCCACTTCATATTTTTAATTTTCGCAAGCTCGTTGTTTGTTTTTGAATTTGTTGAATGCGCAGTATAAATCGTATGTCAGCTGGGCATCGTCAGTGACAAAAAGAGCACCATGACTAAAGAAATTAGGAATCGGTATGCTGTACTGCTTGGCATTCGCGCCGGGAGTTTCAGAGTATTTGAATTTCAATCTGAGGAGAGGGCAGAAGATTCGGGAAGAGTTGGGTGAGTGATTACGAAGATACAGCAGCTCGGCAAACTTACTCTGATTGTTCTGATAATAAAAAATCCCTAATTTGTTAGGTGGGGCATAGGACTCAACACGGAGGCCTACCCTGGGTGAATGATGTGCCTACTGAGGGACCTATCTCCGGCAATAGAACCCAGCACCATGTCACACAATCAGGAGAACACAGTCATGGTTCTCAGAGAATTTCCGCGACCACATCGCCCTTTATATCTAGCAATAGATTACAACCCAATAATAAAATCTGTTTAACTGCTACAAATTGTTTTGTATCTGTGTATATTAATATGAGTTCTGGTAAAAAAAAAATGCAATGATAACAGCCAAATTTTAATATTAGCACTAGTAAGAAATGATGGCTGAATACATTAGGTTTATAATACCCAGAAATTCATACAGAGATGTCCTCAAGGACACATAGCACAGTGGATAAAGGCGTTAGTTAGATCCACCAGTGTAAGTTCAATACCCGGTTAAGGCAGTGGATAACTTGGAGAGGGGAATTCGCAGGAGATAACTGATAACATGACAGGCGGAACTAGAACAGTCTAACCCATATATGAAATAAAATGTTCAGTTCGACATTCCAACCACCTGAAGAAGGCCGGAGCATACAACTGCCGAAACGTTGTGATAAATATGGCAACAAAGATGAGGACAATAGTCCGAATAATATAAATAAAAGCTGTTTTGTTTTTTTCACTTATGGTTTAATTTTTAAGTAGACGAGCGGTTGACAGGAAGAGACTGCACCTTGTTACTGAACTTGGTGTCTGGTCTAAGATGCAATGCAGCAAGGCTAACGTTAACCATTTTTCGCCTTTTCCTAAATCAGATAAAATTGTTATTGGTGAAAGGAAATATTTGTTCTCTGTTGTTTCTAAGATTTACACACTTTAATTAAAGAAGGACTATCTTGAAAATAACCTTTTAAAATGTCATGTGTCCTTACCTATAACTACAGAATGAACTCATCCTAACACTATGTATACTACGCCTCGCAAAAGAGAAGGACGAATCGAGTCGAGCCGATAGTAGGTCACTCCAAATCAGACTGACAGTCATACTAACACCTTCCACATCTTGTATTATTATTTCGTGTAATATACTTTCGTTATTTCTACTCTTGTGTTCGTGTTGTTTTTCCTTGGTCTTAACCTGGACCATAACATGAAATAAAGTCTTTTTTTCTAGGATTGCAAACCGATGCCATTTAAAAATATGATCCCGTCCATTCACTAAATATACATCCGTGGGATCTAATATCATTGCAGCAACGAGATTTGGATCTTTGCTAAAAGGAAAAATAATCCGAGTTGTTCCGATCGAAATTCGAACTCAGACCCTTTTTACATTTTACCAGCTGACAAATGCTAATAATTTCCAAAAAGTACTCATTAATATAAAAACAAGTTTTGGCCGTAAAGATATTAAGCTATAATAATTACATAATATGTATTTAAAAAGTAGTAATCAGTTGTCAAATTCTAGCGTTAAAATCTACAAAGAAATAAGCTTTTCATGGGCGATTTAGTTTAGAAATATTAGATTATCCTATTCGAAATGTGTTTAAACTGTCATAAATTAAATCAGTCGTTAGCAATCAAATGTCCATTCCTGATAAAATAATGAAATTAAAGAACTATTTACTTTTAAAAACATGTTTGACAGCATTAATAAACAAAATCCGGACACGAATTTTTACAAAGAATTTGCCCTCCAAAAAGCTGAATACATTTTCAAAACCCTCACAGCCGTCTTTATGCAAGAAATTGTACTGTAACTTTATTGATTTTCAGTCGCTTCAGAAGTTAACGCTTCCCAATCAATAATTCTACAGATCGATACGTTTTTTTATTCTCGTGCTCACTTTCCGGTAATAAAGCGATTTCTCAACCATGAAATTTAAAATTAATTCATTCAACATGCAGCTTTTAATGGCCACAGTTAGTGCCCTCGGCCGTGTCTCTTACTCGTTTAAAACTAACTGAAGACATCGTTAAATTGGGTTTTCGCCTTCTTGTTTTCTACTGAACTGACGTTTGTATAATTTCCCGCTTGAAAAGTGCTTTCAAAAAAAAAAAAAACACATTTTAAAGTCATTCAGAAAACTATGATCGTTTGAGTTAGAATTGTGTCGAGATGGAACTTTAAAAAAAAAACTACACGAAATAAACGTCATTGTCTATAAATCTGTGTGTGTCATTTTTTATTTATTGTCGTTTGTTTTGTAGGAGACACTATATCAACATGCGCGTAGACTCAAAATAAATCATTATTATTACATGTTAATCTTTATAAATTTTTAATTTAATTTCATTTGCGTTTTATCGACTCAGAATAGTAGAACTATCATTTAGCCGTTTGTTACATACATGAAGATAGACAGATAGATAAGTAGGTAGATAGATAGATAGATAGATAGATAGATAAACACGCAACTAGAGAGATAGATGTGTGTATATATATATATATATATATATATATATATATATATATATATATATGTAGAGAGAAAGAGAGAGAGAAAGTAAAATAGATAGAGAGAAATTTAAAAGCAGACTAATAGATAGATATACGAACACACTAATAGATAGATAGACAGATAGATATATAGATAGCTAGATAGATATATGAACACGTTAATAGAAATATAGAAAGACAGAGAGACACAAAGAGAGAAATAGAGAGATTTATAAGCACACTAATAGATAGATAGATAGATAGATAGATAGATAGATAGATAGATAAGTACATTAATCGATAGAAAGACAAATAGATGAACATACTATTAGAGGAATAAACGATTATTTTGACTAGTATTGTATCGTACTTAGAACAAGAAAGAGACTGCTGGGACAATTAACGACAAAAGAAAGACAATGAAAATTTAACACTGACAGGAGATATTAAGTGTAGGAGAAGCAAGGTTTAACAGCAAATAAGGTCGTTCAAAAGTGGATAGATGGAAAAAATATGGTGTAAGGGTAAAGAGGCAGGGAAATGTAGGAAGGAAACGATAAAATGTTGTGTAGATCCAGGGGAGCCTTCGCATTAATGCACACGGTCATGGGTATTTATGGGGAAACCAACTGAGCTTCTCTCTCTTTCTTTCTCTCTCTCTCTCTCTCTCTCTCTTATTATATAACTATCATATAGATACATAAATAGTGAGAGAGAAAGAGAGAGAGAGAAGTCCAGTTGTTTTATCTATATATCTATCTCAGTCTTTTCATATCTATCTATCTATCTATCTATCTATCTATCTATCTATCTGTATGTTCATCTATCTATTATTGTGTTCATCTATCTATCTATCTATCTATCTATCTATCTATCTATCTCATCCCAAGCATCTATATTTCCACATGCCTGGGGTTCGTACTCGATACGTTTTGACATGAAATTTTGTTTCATTTTGGGACATATTGTACCATCATACTGAATCCTCCAGCTTTTCTTATGTCGCCACGGATTCTGCTATTGTTGACTTGATGGAGTCACTGTGGCTTTATTTTATCGTATTTTTAGGAGGAACATTTTCAATAGTTTATGTCGTATTCAATTTAGTACGGTAGGTCGCCAAAGACTTGGAACCTAATGATTGCAACAGCTTACTCCCATGGGATTAGAAGATTACCGCACCAATCACATAAACAAGAGTATTTGTTATACGTCGGCGAATGTTAGATGAACATGACAACGTGCTAACATGTGTCGTTTTATCATCTTAGAAACGTCCTTTAAAATTTCTGACGCTAAGACAGAGGGTCGGAGAAACAGGTTAATTGAAATCATGTCAATGTGTAAACTCAGAGGAGAAGTGAGAAGACATTACAAAACTTAGGTATCAATTGTTTGTAAAAAGATAATAATAATAATAATAATAATAATAATAATGTGGCACATGAAAATATCAACAAACCCTGTTGTAGTTGGAACTCTTGGATTGGTTGGAAAATATTCCAGTAGACTAATCGACGGGATCCTTGAAAGTGCATGCCTTAAAGAAATACAACATTTTCTTTCACGAGTACAGCTCGGACATTACGAAGAACTTTATCTATGTAAATTTTTTTTAGTTTTTATTTAATTATTTACTTGGTCATTGAAAAATGTCCTGATGCCATTTCTAATCTTAGGTCTCTGGGCAGGACCCGGAACGAAATGTGTACCCACCAGAAATCAAAGGAAATAATAATAATAATAATAATAATAATAATAATAATAATAATAATAATGTGGCACATGTGAACATCAACAAGAGCTTTTGTAGCCGTAGCCCTTGGATTGGTTGGAAAAGATTCCAGTAGACTAATCGATGGGATTTCTGGAAGTCCATGCCTTAAAGAAATACAAATATATCAGGTCATCCCATAAGTTCTGTCTGAATTTTGAATAAAGAAAGCAAGTGACCAAATGTTACATTATTTACAGATTCAATCAACAATGTATTTTCCCTGATTATCTATGACTTCCTTCCATCTATTAACAAGATTACTAATTCCATTACTGTAAAATTCTTTTGACTTTGATTCGAAGAACTCACAAATGTCAAATCTGAAGGAGCAAGATCGGGAGAATAAGGTGGATGAGGAATTTTCTCCCAACCATGTTCTTCGATCTTTTGTGACGTGATTCTTGCTGTGTGGGGTCGCGCATTGTCCTGATGAAACATTACCTCTTTTCGATTCACTAGAGCAGGTATTTTTTCCTCAAAGCTTGGTTCAAACGGTCTAATTGCTGACAGTATATTTGAGCATTAATTGTTGCATTAGGTGGTAAGAATTCAAAGTGGATTATTCCTTGGCGATCCCACCAGATTGAAAGAAGAACATTTTGCCCATGAAGTTCCCTTCTCGGCTGTGGCTGGAGTCCTTCCCCTTTACCAATCCACTGTCTACGACGCTTAACATTTCGATAAAAGATCCAGTTTTCGTCGCCAGTCACAAGTCTATCCAAAAAAGGTGAAACAAGTTGGCGAGAATGGAGAGAAGAGCAGATGTCAACTCGGGATTTGAGGTTATTTTCAGACAATTCATGAGGCACCCATTTTCCAAGTTTTGGAACTTTTCCAAGTTGTTGAAGATGACGATGAACAGTTGTATGGTTTGAACTGAGAACCACTGCCAATTCCTCAACTGATAAAGCAGGATTTTCTTCAAGGGCTGCTTCAAGAAGCTTTTCATCAAACTCAACTGGACGTCCGGTTCGATCATCATCTTCAAGGGTGAAATCTCCACCTCTGAATTTTGCAAACCATCTTCTGCAAATTCTTTCATTCACATATTCCTCTCCATAAACTGAGTGAATGTTTCTAGCCGCTTCGGCTGCTGAGTTTCCTTTCTTGAACTCATAAAGCATTATGTGCCTCAAATGATTCTTGGGTACTTCCATGTTAGTAGGGTTTTAATCAAACAAAATTGAATTTTATTGTTCTCTGAAATAAAATTTGATCAGTTTAAATGCATCTAAACATAAAAATAATGTTCAGCTCCATTAGACATTATAAAATGCTGTTTAAATTTTGTTCATGTTAAAAAAAGGTAAAATTCGATCAGAACTTATGGGATGACCTGATATTTCTCACGAGTACAACCCACACTTTACGAAGGGCTTTATCTATGTAAAATATGTTTGTGTTTTTATTTATTTATTTTTTGGTCAGTGGAAAATGTCATGATGCCTTTTCGAACTTTATGTCTCTGGGCAGGACCCGGAACGAAATGTGTAAACAACAGAAATAAAAGGAAATAATAATAATAATAATAATAATAATAATAATAATAATAATAATAACAGTAATAAATAGACCATCTAATCTCAGGATGTTCTATACTTGCCCCAAATGAATATAAAAATCGTCACGATAGAGTGGGGCAATACTTACACTGGACAATGTGCAAACACTTTGGAAAATGTGTAAGCAAACACTCGTATGAACATCGGCCAGCGCCGGTTACAGAAATAGAAGATGTCACCATTCTATGGGATTATACCATCCACACAGACAGAAAAATTGAAGCAAATAGGCCGGACATTATTGTCAAAAAAACCAGAAAGAAAAAAACTTGCCTACTAATTGATATGGCTTGTCCAGCGGATTGTAACATAGCAACCAAGGAATTTGAAAAAACTATCAAAATACAAAGACCTGGAAATTGAAATAGAAAAAATGTGGAAATTGAAAACAAGAATAATACCAGTGGTAATAGGTGCACTTGGAATTATAAAAAAATGGAACAAAACAATACATTGAAAGAATCCTGGAAACCCCAGCTTAAGAGACATACAGAAAATTGTCTTATTAAGTACAGCACACACACTAAGGAGAACTTTGTCTATGTAACGCTAGCAACTTCATCGGAGAATAAAAAAAAAAAAAAAAAAAAAAATTAACATGAAATGTGGCCATAACAACACACCACGACCTGCCTTAGGTCTTTCCGCAGACTTGGTAGGTAGTGTGTCCATAGCAGAAATCGAATGATGATGATGATAATAACAGTAATAATAATAATAATAGTAATAATAATAATAATAATAATAATAATAATGATATGCGTTACGTGATGAGGAAACATTTGGCACTCACTGGTTGAGTAGCCATTGTTACTTTCGGTGGAAATTTATAAAATGTTTCTAGGAAAACATTCTTTCAGTAAAATAATTCTTCCAAGTCCAGTAGCTGGGATTCTTCTTTCCACTATCAGTAGGAGGCACTGCCATCCATAATCATTTGCTAGGATTTGTGCCAAACACTTTCATTATGCCATTATTGTCTCATTGTGTAGTTTAGTTATTGTTGATGATGAACGTCTGAAAATATTTCTGTTATTAGGTAAACAGCTCTTTGGGATTCTGTGGCAGTTAACCAACACCGAAGAAGCATGGTTCTCGCTTAGATCTAAACAAATTTTGTCTCAAATTGT
The DNA here is from genome assembly GCA_903632075.3 of Acanthosepion pharaonis. NCBI lineage: Eukaryota > Metazoa > Mollusca > Cephalopoda > Sepiida > Sepiidae > Acanthosepion > Acanthosepion pharaonis. Next base: position 4,707,990 of record CAHIKZ030005380.1, read on the forward strand.
TTTCTGGCCATCGGTCGACAGTTTACATCTTTTTGAACAGGTCTGTCAACATGCAGGACATTCATATAAAAGCCTATCTATCTATCTATCTATCTATCTATCTATCTATCTATCTATCTATTAGTGTCTTCATCTATCTATCTATCTATCTATCTATCTATCTATCTATCTATCTATCTATCTATTTATGAATGTGTTCATGTATCTACTAGCATGTTCATCTATCTTTCTCTTTACCTATTAATGTGTTCATCTATGTCTCTATCTATCTATTATTCTGTTCATCTATCTACTAGTATTTTCATCTATCTATCTATCTATCTATCTATCTATCTATCTATCTATTAGTGTGTTCATCTGTCTACTAGTATGTTCATCTATCTATCTATCTATCTATCTATCTATCTATCTATCTATCTATCTATTAGTGTGTTCATTTCTGATTTCAGAAACACTTTCTTACCATCGGTCTAAGTAAGCAGTGAACAGGTTACATCTTTTTTAACAGGTATAACACCATGTAGGACATCCATATGAAAGCCTATCTATCTATCTATCTATCTATCTATCTATCTATCTATGTTATGCAAGAATATGAGTCGATTTTTAGATTAATACTTAGTTTCGTAGCAACTTGTGGTGTTGCGCGAAACTGATCCAAGTACAGCCTATTTTATGTTCAATTTCTTCGTGAATGATGTTATATGTGATCCATACAGCGAGGTATCTGAAGTATATAGTATATACTAAACCCGCCTCATAAATTTTTACGATGAATTCAATGTCAGTGCCATCTTGTCTTCAGTTCCAATTCAAGATCATATTTTCCCTTTTGAAAAGGTTTAGTCGTATTACTAGGAACAGACTTTGTAGAGGATGTTGATTTTTGTTCAGGATCCATCTTATCTATTGTAGCTATGTTATCAGCATTGCTCCTATTATCAACAGCGCCTTAGCCACGAGAGGCAAAGCAGGAAGGTTGTTTTCAATTAACAGATTTGTTTGGTATGTGGAATCGAAAGCTGATCATTCACATACTTGCTTATAGAGTGGCTTAAAAAAAGTTTTAGCCAGGAGAAATAAACGACATCCAATTTCAAAATTTAATTAGGTAATCGCGACTCAACCTAAATAGACAGTATTTGGAACTAGTATAGTTTCAGTTCTTGTATTCGACCTTCATGGATTTGATCAAGTTATCAATAATCGTCTGATCCATATTTTGACACCCCTTTAGCAATATTTCTCTAAGGGTTGCCACTGACGTGATTTTGGTTGCACGCTCTCGAAGTTTTGGATCAAAATGCTCCAAAACGTGCTCTATTAGATTTATGTCAGGACATTGGGCTACCCATGACAGTGACTTGATTCCTTGCGATTCCTTCCAGGCCTTTGCTACTTTGCTCCATCTTCTTGAAAAAGGTACAGATTCCTGTCAATCTGATTGGTTTAAAATAGTGGGGGTAATCCTTTCTCTAATATTCGACAGTATTTTGGACCATTAAACTGCTCACCAACAAGAATCAGCTCAGATTTCCCTCTTAACAAGACAGCGCATTATTCCAAAACATCCATGTTTTATGGTCGCCTGCAAACATTTAGTGTTCAAGGTCTCATTCTGGTTTCTCCAAACATAAACCGATTATAAATTCGAATATTGGCAGAATTTACTTTCATCCGATACAATTGCAAACTGCCAAAATAATCTTTGCTCTCGAATTCTCTCGCCCAGCCCATACACCTGTTCTTGTTAAACTCTGAAATCAAGGGCTTCTTTCTTGCAACTCTTCTTTTCAGAACCTTTTGCACTGCATATGGCGACATTTACAGGCTGTTGCAGACATCTTTGAAGCTCTGACTAGCCCACTCTCTATATATGTTCCCTGTACAGTCTAAGAAATATTAAATAAATTTGGGCTCCTATTTCTCTTATGTTGTACCCCAGATTCGAAAATAAAACATTTGGGAAAGACGTTTTCACGCTGATCGAGAAAAATCTGATCTTAGCAAATTTCAGCATGGGAACCAATTTTTTTTCATCTTGACAGAGAATAAAAGAATAATATAAAATGAAAATATCGTAATATTATTTCCCTCCTTCCGCTGAATATTGACACATATCTGTTTTACGTCATCAGTGACAGCTCGATTCTCGTCCTCGTGGGAAGTGGGATGTGCTTGTAGGTCGTCACTTACACTTACAAACACAAAGGCAGAATAATAGGAGGGAACTTTATTTGAAGCGCCTGTCGATGGGTTTTATCGAGGCGCATATCGAGCAGCGTAGAAGTTTTAGTTACGAGTATACTTATAACAGTTTAATAAGGACTAAAACAACGTAAAATTACACTATATGTTGCTCTTTCCCCAATATAGTGAGCTCTATATTAAACAAAAAAACGACGGACACCTTTAAATCATGGAGCGTGAGAATATATATATATATATATATATATATATATATATATATATATATATATATATATATATATAATAGAAAGGAGAATTTAATTATCAATTACGAATTTGTTCAACTCTTCAGATCGAAATTTCCTCTGTAAAGGATATATATATATATATATATATATATATATATATATATATATAACTGAGATTGTCAGGGTGCAGGCATTAAGTAAATATTTTAGCTACCTATGAAACTGGATGAGCGAAATAATATTTAGATTCTGAGAGCGATTGATATCAAATTAAAATAGTGGGGACTTTAATCATTAGGAATGGGTATTATATTTTTGTACTACCTTTACCATAAAATGTTAGATCAGAATTATAAGCTTTATTCTAAAAAAGGGCATTATTTTCCAGAATTTCGTTCAGAAAATAATGTCCTAGTTTACAATAAAACTTTTGATTCCGGTTTAAAACAACTGCACACTTTAGGGCAGTGATCCTTAACTCGTGTGCCTGGGCGCATTAGTGCGCACTGGAAAATGTCTAAGTGCTCCCTGGCATCTTCCAGAGAAATATGTGTTCACATATAAGAAATAAATATATTTACTTTATTATATTTCGTTACACGTCTCGTTCATATTTATGTGAATTAGGCTTTTCTGTTCTCACCACAATTAAGTGTAAAAAGAGAAGAACTCTTCAATGTATTGACAAGTAGATGACAGTTGCCTATCAAGTATACACCCAAACATTGAAAAATTGCTAAGACTCACCAGGCTCATGTTTCTCATAAACACAAGAATAAAGAAACTTAAGCTATGTTTCATTTTATATTTTTTCATTGCATTATTTCTTTTCTGCAATATTTGATTTTATTTTTCCGAAAATTGTATATAATGCGACTACAATTATTGCTAGGATTTCAAGTGCGCCTCGACTTCAAAAAGTTTGAATAGCACTGCTTTAGAGACAGTATATATGAAATTACGTCGACTGTCTTTGTTCATCGGACAAAAGGAGACATTTATTTGTTCTTTACTGGGGTGGGGGCTGCTTGTGATTTTCTTTTTATACTGGAACTATTTATTCTGTTTTTTACCATCCCCCACGCGTTTTTGTCTGCTTCTTTAATATTAAATTGTATTTTAATCACAAGCACCTCGTTTCTTACCAGTTTTTCTAAAATTCCCCGATTCTCTTTAGCATTTTACTAGTTGCCAACGATTCTTCTGATGGGTTTTTTGGCCAAAAAAGGTTACCTTTTAGGAAAAAACAAACATTTTTTCTGTTTAAATCTATTTACAAGTTCTGTGGTATCAGACATTTATTTAAATATAATTTTCTATCGCTATATTTCCGAAAACTGAAGCTCCGATGCAAATGAATCCGACAGGAAATTACCGTGTTCAAACTTTGTTTTCAAATTCGATTCGTGTCTTTCCCCAATGTCACAGAGAGTATATCCGCTTGACTATAAAATCACTACTTTTAGAAGAATGTACATTTTTCATGGGGAAAGAGTCACTGTGAACTTTAAGTGTTTCGTGCATATCGATCGAGAACTGAACATGCCTTAACATCCAGTGATATTGATAGGAGACAAAGGCCAACGAATGGAAAACATGCACAAACATTACTTATTTAAACCTCGCTGACTAGAAATATGTAAAGATATGAAATATGATTTCTCTCACAAGTCGACGAACAAAGGCTGACTGTTTTACGTGACTTCATAATTTCAATTAACCTTTGCCTTTCGTGAAAATGATGGAAACATCGGAAGTTAACATTTACAGAATCAAATATCCTTTCATTTTCATTTGCCTGTTCTTTCATCTTTTTCCCATATAGAGAAGGATGATTATTAACATCTACTTTGCATAAGGGATTGGTTTCCGTTTTTCTGGGTAATTCAAGAATTCGTTTTTGTAAATACATTTAGATATCTTCCTGCAGGCCGGTATATTGAATTGGCCGCAAGTCTTATTTTGCGTTTTTCTTTGTATTAGGAGAGTTTAGCTTAACTAACGTCATTAAAAAAAAATATAGTTTTATATATTTTCTGACAGTTATCATATCAATCTTCGGTGATCACGGCTCTTCACAACTTCCTGGCTTTTGTTAACACTTTATCATTCATATTTTACACTTATTATGCGATCCAGTTACTTAAATTCAAGTAGTATACTCGCTGTTTCCCTTACTTTTCCGTGCTTTCAGTATATCCTGTGATTGTTAAATTCTCTAGGCCGTCTTTCCTCATTATATAATTTTCGACTGTCTCTTTCGCATTGTTAGGATCAGCATGTATGTTTTTAAACAAAATTAGTATATATTCGTTTACAGATTTTTAGATGCAAACTGTCTTATGGTTTTGTCCTTTTGTAAGACATGTAAAATATGTGACTAAAATTTGAAAAAAATGTGCTCTTTTGGAGATAGTAGATCCCGACAGATTTATATATTTTGTTTAGTGATTGCTGCATTTACGGGGGAAGATTGCTCAATAAAATTCCTGTTAGTTCACTGAATACAAGGCTCAAGGTCCACTGAAAGCTAAGTGTTAATAAGTGTTATATTCCGTGTTAATAGAAAAATATACTTGAAAGACAAGGTGGATAAAATAAGTAAAGGTTTATTGTGAAAAAAACCCAGTATAATAAGAATAAAGGTTACAGTTATGCACAAGGTCGTCGCAAGTCAATCCAGTAGAGAGTGCTACTATTGGAAGGTCGGTAGTTCTCGGGTAAGTCTAAGTCGTACTCAACAGATTTTCTCTAGTAATATTTACCAACCTTCCAACGTGATAGGATGTGGCACAAGGCCGAATTTAATGTGGGGCAATCCGGACCCGTAGGCTCGGACAAAAATTCCCCGTAAACCCTGCATAAACGAGTTCGGGACTGTCTACCTACCCAGACGAGGCCGGTTTGAAGTAGGTTAACCATACATCACATGTAAGACTTTTTTTTTATCTCGTCAAAAGCTTTTTGACATTTATGATCTCAATTCCACTTTACTCCATTTTTCAGTAGATTGCTAAGTAGAGTTGTCAAATTATTTATATTATAGACATAAATTCGATAATAATTAACTAGTTTTAAAAAGCTTGTAACGCAGCTACGTGTGTTGGTGTAGGTATATTTCTAATTGCATTGGTCCTCAATGGATCATACGTTTTTTATCAATAATTTGACCCAGGTATTTTATTTTTGCTAAAACATTCATATTTTCCTTCAATAAGCTTGAATCTGTATTCTTTTAGTTTTTTCATAATTGTTTTGACATGATCAATATGTTCTTCTTTCAATACAGTCTTGATCAAAATACATCGAAATCGCAATCCTCAATTATGGTATCCATACTTGTTGAAAAATAGCTGGTGCCACATTTATAACAAAAGCAAGTCGATTAAATACTTTGTAGAATCGCCATTATTCACTTCTACAGCAACGTAATCTCTTCTTGTAGCTATCAATTAATGATTTGAAAATGTCAGTTTTTTATTTTATTCTATTTTTCTTGGCATATGGTTTTCACATCCGGGATGTTTGTTCGAGATTTCGAGTGGATTTAAATTTTCAAATAACACCATAGATTCTCGATTGGGTTTAAATCTAGGAACTGACTTGGACATTTCAGTGTATTTACAGTATTTTTAGCAAGTCATTTCCTCGTAGATTTTACAGTGATCATCATCTTGTTGGAAGGTCCAATCAAGAGGAAGTTAAAATTTTTTAACCACAATCATTTTGATATGCTGCAGCATTCATTCTACCAGCTATTACTGATATGTTGCTAGTACCTTTTGCAGAAAAAACATCCCCAAACCATGATGACGCCACCACCAAATTTCACTGTTGTTTTCTTTTGTTTGAAAGCATCGACATCTTTCCTTTATACATGATTTCTTAAATTACGTCCAAACAACTGGATTTTGCTTTTGTGTGTCCATAATATTCTTTTCCAATATGAGTTTTCTTCATGCTTATAATACGGAACGAATTTCAAGCTGGCATCTCCGTGTCTTTTCAATAGCATTAGTGTTTTCCGAGGAGGGGTGATTTACATTGTTTCTATGAATTTCATTGATTATTGTCCATTTAGTAAAACAGATTCCTGTTGAAAGCAAATCATCCTGCAACCCTTGAAGAGTAACCATTGGATTTTGTTTAATTTGAAGAATTAATTTCCTCGAAGATCTTGCAGGATTTTTTCTTTGGTTTTCAATAGTTTTGAGTTTTTTTATGCCTTGCAATGAATAAATAATGGTAGTAAATAGAATATTCGGGTTGTCTATAATTTCCCTGTTACTTTTGCTTTCTTTCCAAAGTTTTCTTTCAGTACTTTTTGCGAATTTGTCAGTTCTTTTCCTCTTGACATGATAAAAACCTTCTTGCCCGAACATTTGTATTTTTTACATTATTTACATTATTCATGATTTTGATACAATTTCTCATTTCCGCCTATAATTTTACTTTCATATTATTTACATTATTCGGACTATTGTCCTCATCTTTGTCGCCATATTTATTATAACTTTTCGGCCGTTGTACGCCCCTGCCTTCTTCAGGTGGTTGAAATGTTGAACTTAACCCT
>CAHIKZ030005380.1:4720000-4775000 GCA_903632075.3 Acanthosepion pharaonis
CAATTTTATGAAATAAAAGTACATTTAAAAATAAAAAAAGGCAAACAAAGAGAATGCTAGAGGCAGATAACCGCAGATTTGAAGTCAGAATAATAACTCTCCCATCCTCCTCATTGATCACTCTCTCCTCCAATTTGCAGACTCTAGTAATTATATTCTTAATACTCAATAACTATTTATACTTGGACACTGCATGCAATTACAGGTAATCCATAATAATATTTAAAATTTTGAAATCCTAATTATTTTTGCCATATGTATTTTTTTAAAATTGTTTCTAAATTTTTGATTGTCTTTTAATCTTTACCTGCTATTCTCTACCGGCGCACCGTTTGAGAACAACTGTTTCATATTATTACCAAGCTTCCCGATTTGAACAACAGCTTAGGTAAATGTCATATACGGTCATGTTCGCTTGAACAGACCCAATTACTAAATATAATATGGGCTTCATGCTGTAGAAAATATCCCGCGAAAATGTTGTGAGGCATACACTCGTTAGATAGAGACTTTCATATTGATGACATACTTGACGCCAAACCCGTTTAGAAATATCTAAACTGCCGATTGTATACAACCATTTTATCAGATCAATGGTTAAAAATGGTTTCGAGCGAGTGACTATCCTTCTTCAAATCTCGGTTCTAAAATCACAAACGAAAAACTGAACCAACTAAGAGAAACCACATCAAATTAACAGATTAAATGCACATCACATGTAACTTGAGAAGAAAATAAGGATGCACTCAAAATGCTGATGTTCTACATAACCTCAAACAAAAGGCAAGGAAGGAAACGCCTATTAATACTTCAACGGCAGTAACAACTAAAATGCGTATCATATATAACTCAAACAGAATATAATAACAAAATCCAGAGGTTGACATCCCATTTTACTTAAAATAAAAATGTTAGAAAGGAAATCTCCATCTGTAATTGAAAAAAAAAATTAAATTTCAGCACAGCATCCCAAGTTGCATTGTGAGTGAATACTGAATGTTTTCTTATAAGAAAATTGCTAAAATTACCCTCAGCATAGTAGACAAAGAGCATAACAACAATCACTATCTAGAAAGAGAGAGAGAGAGACAGAGAGAGAGAGACAGAGAGAGAGAGACAGAGAGAGAGAGAGACAGAGAGAGAGAGAGACAGAGAGAGAGAGAGAAAGAGAAATTGGTGTTAAGAAATTTGTCACTTTGTTGATACCTTTTTTTATATATATATATATATATATATATATATATATATAATAATAAATATACTGTTTTGGTATAGTTTAGCTTCTACCACCACCACATTTTTTTCTGTAAACAGGAAAGCGAGAATAAAAATCCAATTATCACTTGGGAATCAATAACGAAAGCTAAACCCTTCAACGGGAAAGGCAAAAGGCGTAAATGATGTCTTATATATATATATATATATATATATATATATATATGTGTGTGTGTGTGTGTGTGTGTGTGTATATATATATATATATATATATATATATATATATATATATATATATTGAAATGAAAGGGAAAGATTTGAATCCACAGAGTGTTTGAAAGAGTATAGGTTTCGCACATACTCCTAATAGTCTTAGAGGTGTGAATCACATTTAGAAGAAATAATACAATAATAAAATGGAATAATCAAAGTCAACTATTAAATCAGTGTAATGAATGTCGATATAAAATAATATAGATTTTATTTATTAGCTACTATATTTCTCTAACTCTTCAAATGTCGAATGAATAACTAATTCTAATTTCTATATTTCCATTTTACACCATATTAATTATATATTATAATTATTCCCTGTTCTAAGAACTATATTTTCATTTTTTTTTTCAAATTTTATAATCCTTGTAAATTTTATTCCAATTTACATGGTGAAAATGATCATTAACCTCATGTAATCTTAATTCCTACTGCATGATGTCTCAGAGTTAACCTATAGAAAAGACAATATTTATAAATATAAATGACAATAGGAAAACTCTAGTGATTGCTGACGCGTTTCGTCCAATGTGGACTTTCTCAATGCAAAAAACGGAATGAATTTAATTAAAGAAAGTAACTAATAACAAAAAAAAAAAAAAAAAATAACAGAACGCTATTTTTATATTGTTAACTGAAATTACTGCTCTGCCAAACAACCGTACACAACAATATCGTAAAATCAAAAGAAAATGGTTGAATCCACCAAACACAGCTTTAATGACAATATTCTCAACACGTGACAATAACTGACGTTATTTTCAGTTAACAATATGAAAATTGCGTTCTCTACATCGCTGAACTTCGAAACAGGCCTGTATACGAATGACATTATATATATATATATATATATATATATATATATTAAGAAATGGACAAAGTCGAATTTACTGCTTATAAACTTCAATCTTCCATGAATCTCGTACATTCATAACTGCTCTGGCGTATCAAATGTAAACAAATGACGTCATATATTAAGAAATGGACACAGTCCGACAATTTATTTATTAAAGACATTTTTTATGTTTAACGTTCTTTTTTCTTTTTTTATAGATACAAGTATTTAAGTAAATGCTCTGTTTATAATAAACAGTATTAAATAACATTTACCGGCCTGAATGTCCGAGAAATTTTTCCTTTGACAGGATTCGAACCTGCATCCTATACGGAACCGTCATTTACGCTGACGTGCCTTACCGTCTCGGCCACAAAGGAGCGTTGGGTAGGCAAGGTCGAATTTACTGCTTATAAACTTCAATCTTCCATGAATCTCGTACATTCATAACTGCTCTGGCGTATCAAATGTAAACAAATGACGTCATATATTAAGAAATGGACAGAGCATTTACTTAAATATTGTATCTATAAAAAAAAAATGAACGTTAAATATAAAAAATGTCTTTAATAAATATATATATATATATATATGTGTGTGTGTGTGTGTGTGTGTGTGTATGTGTGTGTTTCTTTGAATAATTTAGACATGTTTTGTTTACTTATTTGTGATAGGGTCCTTTCATATTCCCGATAAGCTTGTTAATGTCATTATTGAAAATCACGCTGTTGATACATATTTCAGTTAATTTCCCAGTACTTTCGACATAGCACAATGTCATCATCAGGGTAGTGTCTGTTACAAGATAATTGTTGTAGTGTTCATTATTGTGAAAGACAAAATTTGTTGTAATAATTTGAAAATTAAATTTCTTATATGTGGAGTGAAAAGAATGTGACCACTGACACCGTTTAAGGGGAGGTAACTAAAAATGCTCTACAGTGTTTTTACAATATGAGTAGTAGAAAAAAAAGGATATTGGCATTTTGAACGATCTCTTGTATACATTTTAAAACATTTTCATGGCTCAGAATTAATCTTCTGACGATTATTATTGCTGACATATGATATATATTTTTCATGTGATTAAAATCATTGGATAAGGAGAATACCTCTGAAGAAACTTTAAAAACAATGGCCTGCTCATTTTGAAAGCTTGTAAAATCAGAATTCGCTAAACTTAGTACGTCAATAGCTAAGCAGTCTTGGAGAATTTATGCTTATAAAGGTTGACATGAACAAAAATAAACCAGTATTTATTCCGATACAACACATATAGCAAGTAAATAGATCAAGAGAAAAGAAAAAGGAAAGATAATTTAGCCAACTTCTCTTCGGCAGCTTTAATAAGCTTCAAGGCAAAAGGGAAAAATGTGTAGGCTGTTATGTAAAGCTTGGCAGATCCAGAAGTAGGAAACGTAAGGAGGATAAAAATAGTTCCGTTAAATGTCTGAAGGAGTGGTCACGTTAATGGATAGCTACCATACTTTGACGCATCCTTACAAGTTTTTTCGGTCAATAATATACCTTAGGCAACATTTTCAAACATTGACTCACGTACAAAGGTAAAAAAAGCCAGAATATCAGGGGGGCTTCTCTTATAATACGAAACCAAAAATTCAGAAGGAAGGAAGGTTATTACTGTATAATAAATAAAGATAAAGCCAGAATGATGTTTCCTTTCTTATTTTATCACATCAAACCACCATTAATTAAATATATTGCAAATATATTGATTTATGTACATTATTACTAGATTTGAAGGTTTATAAAAATAAAAACTGATCATTTTCGAATTTTGTTAAACGTTTTAACATAATATCTAAATCTCAAAACAATGATCCTATTTATTTTTTCCGAAAATCGGTTAATAACGCAACATAGTGAGGCTTATGTCGTATTCTAAGTTTAACGTTATTTCAAAAAATAAAAGCAAAGTCTAGCCTATAGATATGCAAATCCCAAAATCAGGCCCTACTCACTGCAGTCTTCAGTACGGTAGCCGTACACACCATCATTGACCAGTTGCGGTCATAGGTGGACTAGCTCTCTTTAACATCTCTTGCATTTGTTGTGCTTCCGCTTACCGTCCTCCGTGCGTAAATTACTATAAGTAATTTATGCACATCACTTATCATCTCTCAGTTGCGTTTCTGTCCTTGGACAGAGTGCGCTCAGGAGCGACTCCATGAAAGGACACAGTCGTAACTGAGAAAATTATGCTGAGAGGTGCCCTGCCCTGGGAAACAGCTGCCCGAGGCCGCGCCTTCTCATTGCACTAGGGAGAAGGATCGGTGCACGCACCGAGGCCAGTGCAACCGACGGTTGTGGGGGCTCGGGGGGATTTTTGTTCCTTGCCCGGGTGCACGCGCTCGGGCTCCCCACATTAAACCGACCTTGTGTCACAACCTGACCACGTGGGGTGGGGGGCAAATAAATTTGCAGAAGGGGCACGGTGGAATAATGGATAGTGGCTTGGATTGAGGAATTAGAGAGCCGAGTTCGAATTCCAGTCGAATCCATTACATTCACTTACGTGCTAATACACTTGGGGAAGGTATGAATCCTCTTCTTTTCCCTCCAGCTATGGGTAAATAGCAGAACAGACTAGGTTCTATAGCCTTGGATGGCAACTGGTCTAGGAGAAGGACAACTCTGAATTCAAAACCTGCGGAGGGCCGTTTGGAGACCTTGTGGCACAGATCTCTGTAATCGGCACTTCAAAAAGTGTGGATGGTCCTGCACGAAACCTTCACCACTATAATCAAATCTCATGTGCTATACATGTGGGTTTGGGGACCGCTTGTGAATTCCAAATTCCCATGAAACTCCAATATTGGAGCCGGCTCAACCCACCCCGGGTGAATGTCGCTACAGTTACAGGTAAGTGGATGTAACGAAGTCGGGTTGAATTCGAACCCAGTTCTCCTATTCCAGTCGCTATCTCACCACCGCACCTCCATAAACAAAAGTAAGTAGTCTATTCAGAAGTGATGTTAAGAATTTGCCGATAGTAAGTTTTAAGCAAACCTCTAATGAATCTCATCCACATCTTTAGAGGTGCTGGTTACTTCTAAGTTACTTCTAAGTCTCGAAAGGGACCTCCAATCGGCAGTGAACTGGAGCAGGCCTCAAAAACAAAATTGCACTCTATTACTCACCACAGAGAACCAACCCTGCCCCCCCATTAGAATGTCTGACGCTCAATTACATGAGAGCACCTCCTTGCGACTACTCGGTCTCACATTGACTGCTGACCTGAGATGGAACAAATACATTGAGTCAATAGCTTCGTCCACCGCAAGGAAAGTTGGCTCCCTGTGCTGCGCCAGGAATTTTTTCTCGCCGGAGTCGATCCTTCAAATCTACAAATCAACGATTCACCCATTGCATGGAGTATTGCTGCCATATATGGTCTGGAGCCCATTATGTTTGTCTCAAGGTTCTTGATAAGATCCAGAGACGGATATGCAACGTAATAGGCCCTAATCTGGAATCTCGTCTGCAGTCGCTCTCTCACAGACGCGCCGTCGCCTTCCTCTGTCTTTTTTACAAATACTTTCATGGTAAACTGCTCCGAGGATCTGCTTTCGCTGGTTCCCAAACTTCATGAATTTAAGCATTCTACTAGGCTGGCATCTCGCTCTCACCCTTTCACTGTTGAAACAGTTAAATCTAGCCATCTCTTCTACTCCAATAGCTTCATGTCTCTCACCTCCCGTCTGTGGAACTCCCTCCCCTCTTCCTGTTTTCCTGATACCTATAATCTCCAACTATTCAAATGTAATGTCAATCGACGTCTCCCGATTCCCTGATCTATTCCCTATCCTTCTCTTCATCCTTTTCTCTATCACTACTGTTTGCTCTCGCTCCAACTCTCTGTAACCCCTTGTGTACTAGTGGCTTCCCGCTTTGCTTAGAGTGAAACGCTTAAAAAAATGTTATTGTCTAATATTTCATTATCACTTACTAGCTGGAAAATATAAACATTAGTGGGTGATTGGTTCTTAGTCTTTCCTTAGCATTTACGAGCGCTAATCTTTAATTCATCTGTTTTGGCTAGTATAGTTTCTATTTGGTATAATTTCAGAGTTTTAGTTAAAATATACCAGTGGAAGGCTTAATACTTCAAATGTGTGGTTAGAATTCACAGTCCCAGGTGAATATATTGCTATTCAGAAGTGATTCCTATGGGCTATAGCGGGCACAGGTAAGAACCAAGGAGATGGCTGCAGTTTAACTTGTTATATCCTTACTGGAATTAAAGCATCGATGCCGGCTTTCACCCAGTAGGAGACCTCAGGCGCGCATTTATGAGCAAGATGATTAAAAACTGCATTCCAGAGGACGTCCCGAAGGAATTCACGGAACGAGTCACAGACCGCACGTTGATAAGAGAAAGATATTCTGTTGGTAGGAAGTTCTTGGCAGGTGTGGGAGTGGAAAGAGATGTTTACTACTGTATGATCAGAGTTGCCAAGACGGCAGGGCTGAAAATACGATATAAGTCCGGGATAGAGGGAAAAAGAGATCTAGAAGAGAAGCATGTCTTTCAGGGAACTGGGAAAAAACGTGGAGACGTCGACTACTTGCGTTAGAGATTAAGGGATTAAGAAGTTAAGGGTTTGGATGCCAGCGAGGTCAGTGGCAGAGTGTTTAACCCACCTGGCATTGTGGGCATTGAAATCACCAAAAACAAATATATTTATCTCTGTTATCAGAAAGAGTCTTCAGAGGAAGTGGAACGTTAGAGAATGAAGAGATTGCTGAGTTAAGTAGAGAAAGACGGAGACAAACGTAAGAGTCATGCATGTGGACATTACAGTTCTTCCTAAGGAGAAGATAGCCAAGAATCAAGAAATTAGAGGAGAGGATTGATGAGTTAAGATTAGTTTCACAAAGAGTTAGAATATCCGGAAACTTTTTGAAGAGGAACGATTCCACACTGCTAAAGTTGGTACGAATACCACAAATTTCGGAGAAAGAAGAGGAGGAGTTCAGGGGACTTTTGCTGAGCGGGTTTAGATTTATATCTTTGGTATCTTATACTCATGTTGTATTATTTTGGTAAGGAAAGGTTTAGGTTAATGTATGGAAAGGTTTAGGTTAATGTACAATGTGCAGGAAGGTAACTGGCGGGACTGCAACATGGTGTGGCCTCAGGATTGACCGCCGGGGGTTCTTACGGGGACACCCTTCCATGCGCGACATGGCACTGCAAGAACCACGTTATCATTATTATTATTATTATTATTATTATTATTATGTTGCTGTTGATCAAAGCAGCCTCTCACGGCGCTACGCTAAAGTTTGGGCTCCTAACTACCACTCGGGAACATGAACCAGAAAACTGCGAACTTGGTACCCTCACTATGAAGAGACGTTGTACCATCCTCACATAACACAGAAAAAGTGCCACTAGTATGGCCTGAGAAAAGGAAATGAACCAGGAACACCTTCCTAAACAGGAAAAAAGGTATGAGCCTCTACTCCTGTACAAGAGAATCAGGGGAGTATTGATCTGGTGATAGGAAAGCCTATCTACTTCTATTGAAAAAAACAAAAAAGCAACAACATACAAACAAATAAAAACAGTCCTGGTTTACATTTCGACGAAATAATTTTTTTATATAGTGCTACAGAATAGGAATCAGTGCACTTCTTCCCCTTCCCTACTACTCAGAAAATGGAATCCCGCTAGTTATAAACATGGCAAGTAGCCAGTAGGATTTAAGTAGGATTTGAGTAGGATTTGATTTTTTTCGGTCTATGTAAAAGTATTTAATAAACCTAGTCTTCCTAATTCTCGGGTATTTTGAATAACGACACATACTGTCTACATGAGTCCTAGTAAAATGTTATTATGTTAAACAAAGAATGCAAACACTATCTTCCCGTTGAAGATATGCAAATACAAGAAAACGAACATAAAGAATTCAAGTAAAGAATTCAAAGCGATTAATTTCGGGAGGAGGAAAATTTTTCTTGGAAATATAAGATTCATTTTTTCATCATTTCCCCACGAACAAGGCAAGAAAGTCACTAAGACGCGGCAAGTTACTGAGTATGAAAGAATATAAGAAAAAGAAAAAACATTATTAGGGAGCGAGAACAATAAAAGAAAATGGATTAAGAAACATAAGATAGTGATTGACATTGCATTATAATTTTTTAAGACCAATGTTTATTGGAAAGCAAGAAGCCTTAAAAGAATTCCACAGATTAGAAGTGCGACAGAAGAAACTATTAGCATAGAACTTACGGTTATAATTATAAGTATTTTCCGTTTTGAGTAACCAATTATAGTGACCAATGTGCCATCCTAAGTTCTAATCATTTGTGTCAATTAAGAATGAATTTGGAGTACTCTAATATACCACAGTTTCTTTTGGCACGTTAATGTATACATTACTTAACCTCACTAATCGATGGATTGAAATCGCATTTATGTCCCAAACGTTATGGGAATTCAAGCAAGATAACAAGGCCATCAATTTATCTAGATAAAACATGAAGTGCTTATGCTTAAGGAGTTGTAACTGCCGGGGAAGCACGAAATTGGTTTACAAAGTTTCCTTCTGGTGAAACGACTTTGTCAGATTAACCCAAACTGGCATGTTTCTCGTATTTAGGTGAGGAGGCTCTAAAGTTATTAGCGGAAAGAAATCCACGCTAAACTATTGGAGGATTAGCAAAGGCACATCACAATTAATCTTATGCTGACACTTTGAAAAGATAGGGAAAGTCCGAAAGCTGACAGTTTCGGATCCACATCACCTTCGTGCAAAGAACCATGAGGATCGTTACTAAACACAAATGAAAATTATTTATGACGACGAGTAGTTAGAATTTATTATCAGTCGGTAATATCACAGAGTATTTAGCAAGATTTACCATTGATAGGTTGCTACTTAGTAGCGTTCGATGGAATTAGTAATAGATGGTGGTTGCTTCCATGGCATTATTTAGAACAGTGGTACCAAAAGTGGCATGTTTCTACACTGGGGTCTGTAGAAAGATTCTGAGGACGGTGATAAAATGTGGACAAGCAGTGGCCCATCTAAACTATAATACACAACACACACCCATTGTACCTTCACCCATTTATATAATACATTTTTGTGGCGTGCGGTGGCCGTTAATAATTAAGTATAACTCAAAACATCAATGTTAAAATAAAACAGTATTTAATTACAACTATAAATAAATACTTAACAAGAACAAAGAAATAAAAGTCAACCAAAGATAATTAACCATTTCACCTTGTTAGTAGCGCAGCTCGGCTTAATGTCCGGTAAATCCTAAATCAAAATCAAAATCATCGACGCACAATAATTCACACTAATTCGACAGGATAGTTCCACTCAAGAGGCACTCAATAATTACCCCAGTCAGTAGCCTGACGCCGCTATTTATACACCTGGCAGAAGACATATATCCAGATGTATAAAGTGTCATGCTTGAACTGAAAGTAGAAAAAAATATACAACTTCCAGAGATATAAGTTTGTTCCTTTAGTACTACATGGCCGTAATGAAACTGGGGAGGTACAATTTATTGGGTTTGATTACCAAACAAAGTGTGCATATTATGCGTGAGTAGAAGCATTTTTCCACACTTTCAGCACAATTTTAAGAGTGCGTATTATGGCTGAAGTCGTATTACACTTAGAGAATTATATTAACTATTTCAGTGAACACCTTGTTAGTAGCGCAGCTTGGCTTAATGTCTGGTAAATCCTAAATCAAAACACAAATCATCGACGCACAATAACTCACACTAATTCGACTGGATAGTTCCACTCAAGAGGCACTCAATAATCACCGCAGTCAGTAGCCTGACATCGCTATTTACACATCTGGCGGAAAACACACACACACACACACACACACACACATATATATATATATATATATATATATATATATATATAAGTCCAAAGTGTCACACTTTATACTCGGTGTCAGTAGTTACACTTCCTATATGGCATACGCATTTGACATGTAATACTAGCAAAAAGAAAACCCAATCACAGGTAGATTATACATTTAAAGGGGCGTTAGGGTTGTGTTTTGGTACATTTTGTGAAACATTATTTAGAATTTTATATAGTTATTCGTTGATTCCAAGGATATACATATATTATTTTAACCGAGGACATTGTTTTCGATTTCTCATAAACTCACTTGGACAGGTAAGAAAACATTCGTCCATTACAGATGACACAGTGCTGATAGCAGACACGGAAAGGAAATTACAAAACCTCCAACAGAAGGTTAATAAAATAAATTAATATAATTGTTATTATTATTATTAGTAGTAGTAATAATAATATAATTAATAATAATAATAATAATTTTTCCCCTTGCCTCTACCCTTTTATTTAATGAATACGCCGATAGTCTCCCTGCCAATCTGTAGTAGAAGGTCCAGCCTACCCCATAACATTTAATAAGTATCTCTCGTTGGCCACAGATAGTCGAACATTTGTGAAAAGTCAATTGTGCCTTGCTACGAACATGTAAGAAATGATAAATGTTGTACGATTTTTCAATTATATTTTTCCTGTACTTTTATATTATTCTAAATCCCTTTTGACTCAATGTAATTTTAATACTTTCATTTTAATTTCTCTTTTCTCTTTCCTTTACACCTTTATTAATATTATTATTATTATTATTATTATTTTAAACCCTGAATACTAAAGTCTGATATTCACCCTGGGAGTGGTCACTCCGACTTATACTAAGTTAAAACATAGTATAGCCTATCCATTTAATACAATACTCTATTATGAACTATTCCACCTTCGATATATTCATAAATCCAGATTCGTACCAATCTCATTGGTTGGGCCTCCTCTTGGATCTTGTTCAAGAATTGTCCTAAAGCTGGTAACTTGAACATAATTACTCCTGAGCGGTCATGGTTATAACGCAAATATCTACCAATTTCAATGAATACGAATAAAATTTTATACCGGATCGGCCGTCACCCGGGTCAACAAGGGCCGCGTCCCTCAGAGAGGAACCAGTCTGAGGACGAAAAATATGTCACTAAGACAAACTCTTCCACAAACGAAGAGACACTAGGTCTCCAAACCCGGATTATTGCCAACCTTGGACCAAGTGACTCAATACCAAATCGACTAATAAAAAGAAAACGAACGAAATGGTCACGCGAAGAGTATCGACAAGTCATGTCATAATTCTTCAATTCACTCGAAAACCCAGTAAAGAACACCAGCAATCAAACATACCAAATATGGAGAACTATAGTTGGAAATGATATAACACCTAACCTCAATCCAAACATGCTTGCCAATGTCCTTAGGGACATTATGGGAAACAACAGACTCTCAAAGACAGAAATAGATAGAATAAAATTAGATATAAGACAAAATACTATGACCCATCACTCAAACTGTAATGAGATGAAAGTAGAAATAATTAATCTGACAGAGGATGAGGTAAAAACTAAAACAAATGAAATACGAAATAACCTTCCAGGAAATAAAATCAAAGACTCTACCCTAAACGGAACCTGCAGTTCTCCAGAAAATGTACCTGGAATCCTCTTCAGTGATAATAAGTTAGAATTCCTTGAAAACCACGAAGCTGAAATCACCGAAGCGAAAAAACACGTCATCCAAGTACTCAGCAGAGTAACTTTCATACAATTGTCAGACAGAGACCAGCTCCCTAAAATCCTTATGACGAATTCCAACAAGTACATTGTGAAAATATACAACGCTGCTTTGGAAACACTCTTAACAGATAAACCACCGGGAAACATCACAGAAGTTAACAACGTCATATACGCAACAGTTTTAGCAGCGACTCGGAAGCTTGGGGTCAAGACAATAAATAAAATTAACAGACACAGGGAACCAGCTTGGAAAACCAAACTGATACGAGAAATAAAACGAATCAGATGTGAGCTTTCTATATTAGATGAGCTCACCAGAAACCCTAATATTTCCACACGTAAATGCAAAAAGATCAAGCGGAATTATAACATTAAATCCCTAATTGATATTCCATCAATCAAGGAAATGCTGAAGCAGAAACTTCAGCTAAAGGCACAGAGAACAAGACGATACGAAAAACGTTGTAGGTTCTATCGCCAAAATAAAATATTAAAAAAAAAAAAAACACCTATACATGTCAAAAGGCCACCTCGATTGATAATCTACAGACATTTTGGGAAAATATTTGGAGCAGCCCAAAGGAATATAACCCAAATGCAGAATGGATCTGACGTGAAGAATAACGAATGCTGGATACACCTCTGCAAGAAAGTGAAAATACCTCTACAGATGATGATAGGCAAGCTGTAACGAAATCCCCAAAATGCAAATCCCCAGGAAATGACAAGGTGCCCAATTTCTGGCTTTATCATCTCTCATCTATCTATAATATCCTTGCAAAAACATGATCAACGCCTGTAAATAATCCCAATAACACCACGGAATGGATTACTGGGGGTATTACATACCTCACGCCAAAAACAAGTGAAACAGACGCCCCAAAAAAATTATAGACCGATAACATGTCTCTCCACAACGTATAAGTTGATCATGTCTGTACTGACGAACCGTATTTATTCCTTTCTCGAAACAAACAGCATTCTTTCCCTGAAACAGAAAGGATTCAGGAGATGTTCATATGGCTGCAAAGATCAACTACTGATAAATAATATGATGCTAGAAAATTGCAGACGACGTAGAAATCTTAAGGTAGCGTTTATTGATTATCGTAAAGCCTTTGATAGTGTTCCACATTCTTGGATCCTTAAGACTTTGGAAATGTACAAAGTCCCCCCCCCATGGTATTAAATTTCCTTAAGCACAGCATAGGAATATGGAACACCAAACTATACCTTAGTCACACCGGGGGCAATGCCATATCCAACCGTCTAAATATACGACATCTACTCTTTCAAGGAGACTCTCCATGACCCTTTCTGTTTTGTTTGTCCTTAATCACCTGAACAACTGTAACTGGTTTCAAAATAAATAAGAAAATATTCAATCACCTACTCTACATGGAGGGTCTCAAACTCTTTGGCAAAGACGACAGTGAGTTGAAGGGCCTCTTCAATATTGTAAAATACTTCAATGACGACATAGGTATGGACTTCGGATTAGATATATGTGTAAAAGTAATATTCAAGAAAGGTAGAATTACAGAAACACCCTTAATAGATTTAGATTCAGTCATAAAGATTAGGGAACTGGAGCATGATTAAGTCTATAGCGAAGGAGCTTGCAATCAACATCCCTAAAGGAAGGAGAAGGTAAGAAAGGAGTACTACAGGCGTGTACGCTTCTTATTAATACAGTGCAAAACTAAAAAACCCAGAATATCAGCCATAATCACATTGGCTGTCCCTGTGGTGCAATACAGCTTTTATGTCCTTAACTGGACCATAGCTGAAATTAAGCGAATGGACGCCAAAACGGGAAAGCTTCTCACTTGCTATCGAATGCATCATCCCAAGGCTGATGTTGATCGTCTGTATGTGCCCAGATCCGAAAGAGGCAGAGGATTAGTTCAACTAGAACTGTCCTACAAAACTACAACAATTGGCCTCTAAAGATACTTGGAAACTACAGAAGACTGGATGATGGTATGTGTCAAAGAACATGAATGTAGTAATAGTATTTACTCCGTAATAAAGGAAGTCAACATATTCAAAATGGAGTTTCAAATGGGCGCAGAAATACAAGTAAAGCACAATACACCGGCTGTAGCTGCAAAATACTTAAGAAAGAAAGCAAAGACAAATGCAACCGACCAGATACAGAAACAATGGCAAGATAAACCGTTTCATGGCCAATACTCTGCCCGTACCAAACAAGCTGACGTAGACAAAACCCATACCCATCAGTGGCTATGTGGTGCAGGGTTGAAAGCTGAAACTGAAGGTTTTGCCCTTGCTGCACAGGACCAATGCTTGTTAACTAGGGATTATCAAGCACATATTCTAAAATATTGTGTTAGCCCAAAATGCGGATTCTGTGATAAATATCCAGAAACAATTGATCATCTTGTATCAGGTTGTACGATATTGGCACCCCATGAGTATAACACCAGGCATGACAGAGTGGGCCAATATCTGCACTGGAAAATATACAACTTCTACGGGAAGGAAACTGAAAGAAACTGGTATGAACACCACCCAGACCCGGTTACGAATATAGGACCTGTTACAATTCTATGGGACTACATAATACACACTGACAGAACAATCAAAGCCAACCGTCCAGACATTGTTATTAAAGACCACAAACAAAAATAGTGCCTCCTTATTGATATGGCAGTCCCTGCAGACTGCTATGTATCTTTGAAGATATTCAAAAAGCTATCAAAATACAAGGACCTTGAAATAGAAATCACGAAAATGTGGCATATGGGAACATCAACAATCCCTGTTGTAGTTAGAACACTAAGATTGGTTGGAAAGATTCCAGTAGACTAATTGAAGGGATTCCTGGAAAAAAAAATTGTTCTCACAAGTACACCCCCACTTTACGAAGGGCTTTATCTATGCATTTTTTTTGTCAGCGGAAAGTGCCATGACGCCATTTCTAACCTTAGGTCCCTGGGCGGCAACCGGAAAGAAATGTGTAAACGACAGATTTCAAAGGAAATAATAATAATAATAATAATAATAATAATCAGCTCAGATTGGCCTATTTAGTTTAGTTAGCAATCAATCTACAATTAACGTGGGGATGACATCTCTAGACAGCAAAACATACATGTAATGAAATCCACTGTAGTGAAGCTGTGGCATTAATATCTACAGCTAATTTGACAGCCGCATTTCCTCGTCATTTTGCTTGACCCAGCATTTCGGCTAATATACCCCAGGTTTCTTTGATATTTACGTTGATTATATTAAATTCTTCCCACCTGTAATGATTTTTATTCATTGAGATTTCCTTATAATCAGTAGACTTTCAAGTGCCTTTCTACTTTCTCCATTTTGCCGACCGACAGCTGTTCTAATTTGATTGGAGATTGAACTTACACTGCTTCACTGATTTGTGGAATGCTCCCCTATAGATTTCTAAGAGTATACTGTGCTAAACTTTGAAATAAAATATGCTAGTTCACTATAAACATGTAATTCTATGTAAATATTTGCCTATTTTCTAGATTTAGAAATTTCTAAGAATGAAAACCATTTCAGCTCTAGCCATTCTAAGTAATACGTTCGAAATGACTTGTTATGATATCGCCTGGAGAATCCCAAGAGAGTTCAGCTGGAAGCAATCCATTATTTGCCTGGACGGGTGATGGGCGTCAATAAGAAATCGATCCCAAAGCCTCCATATTGGAAACACTAATTAATTCCATTTGCCTACTTGGCAAAGTCAAAGTTATTAATGACGTCAAACTGAATTGAAAGAATTTCGACCAATCAAAAATGTCGTACCGCATTTTGGAATAAGGCTGGGTGTCGAGGTGTGGGGTAAATTTGAGCAAAATGGAATATTTATTTAACTATATGTGGCGTCATTATGGAAGATGGGAGACAGTGTTGTTGGGACGGCGTTAGATAGCTTAGGCAAATGGTATGGAGACAGTCGATTAGCAACGTTACTTGTTTACATTTTTATCTTTTTTAAATATATTTTCGGTAAAGTCAATATGACAGCCTCAATCTAGAATGATGATGGAAAATTACGTATCTTTATTTTTATGTATCTTGCTTACTTGTTGAGACTGTTCGCAAACAGATAAACGGGTAAAAAGTTTATAAATTGAAACAGACTAACGTATATGAAGGAAGGTGTGAAAAGGAAGTGCATGTTTGTGTGCGTGTGCGCGCGATAGATAGATAGATAGATAGAGAGATATAAACAGGCTGAGATAGATAGATAGATAGATAGATAGATAGATATAAGATAGATAGATAGATAGATAGATAGATAGATATAAACAGGCTGAGATAGAGATATAAACTGAGATAGATAGATAGATAGATAGATAGATATAAACTGGCTGAGATAGATAGATAGATAGATAGATAGATAGATAGATAGATATAAACAGGCTGAGATAGATAGATAGATAGATAGATAGATAGATAGATAGATAGATATAAACAGGCTGAGATAGATATATAGATAGATAGATATAAACAGGCTGAGATAGATATATAGATAGATAGATAGATAGATATAAACTGGCTGAGATAGATAGATAGATAGATAGATAGATAGATAGATATAAAGAGGCTGAGATAGATAGATAGATATAAACAGGCTGAGATAGATAGATAGATAGATAGAAGTTCGAGAGATATATATGAACAGATAAAGATAAAGAAAGCAAGAAAGAAAAACTGAGGTAGATGTGAAGAAATGGAAAGAAAGAAAGAAAGAAAGAAAAAAAGAAAGAAAAAGTGAGACATATGAAACAAAGACTTAGTTAGATATAAACACTGAGATAGATAGATAGATAGAAGTTCAAGAGAGAGAGAGAGAGAGAGAGATGAACAGATAAAAATAAAGAAAGCAAGAAAGAAAACTAAGATAGATGTGAACAAAAGAAAGAAAGAAAAAAGACTGTGAGACATATGAAAGAGACTTAGAAAGATAGATAGAATATATAGATAGCTAGATAGATAGACAGATAGATAGATATAAAAAGGCCGAGATAGATAGATAGATAT
This sequence comes from Acanthosepion pharaonis, assembly GCA_903632075.3. Taxonomy (NCBI): domain Eukaryota; kingdom Metazoa; phylum Mollusca; class Cephalopoda; order Sepiida; family Sepiidae; genus Acanthosepion; species Acanthosepion pharaonis. The sequence goes on from CAHIKZ030005380.1 coordinate 4,737,012, forward strand.
TAAGAACATTTATATATTGCTATTAGTAAGCCTACATAATTCTTACGTAGAGTGGGTACACTAGATGGAAAGTTGGATAGAGAGATGCTCGCTTATTAAATTTAGATTTATCAATAAAGTTTATCAATAAATTTCCCCGCATTCCCGCAAAACAGCTTGTACGACGTCCAGTACTCCCATGATTTAACAAAAGACGAGGAGCTTTGAAGAGATCTCATAAGAGTTATTTAATAGCGCCTGAATATATATATATATATATATATATATGTGTGTGTGTGTGTGTGTGTGTGTGTGTGTGTGTGTGCATATATCAAGGTACGATGTATGGGCGTGTGTGTATCAAGGTACGATGGGGACAAATACTGTACACTTCAAAAGTACTTGATATACCCTACATATACTATCGTCTGTAGAACGTAGAATTAGCAACCACTAATCTGACAAAGACATGTTTGATAAATATGGCGGCCTTTATAATACTGTTTTAAAGGATATTGGTGGAGCAATGGATAACGGCTCAGGTTGAGGAATCAGAGAATCGAGTTCGAATTCCAGTCGAATCCACTACATTCACTTACGTGCTAATAACCTTCGGAAAGTTATGAATCCTCTCTCCCCAGCTATGGGTAAATATCAGGACAGACTGGGTTCTATAGCCTTGGATGGCAACTGGTCTACCATAGAAAGAAATAGCAACCTACTGCGGGGAAAAAATGAACCTCGTCAGTCATGAATCGAAAGATACATGATCGCCTAAGCGTGTATCACGCATGGCACATAGCTGACTGGAAATCAGGTATAAAAAATATGATGATAGTGATCTAAAGAAATAAAAATAAGAAGGTCATTTGGTACATCCTACCACATTTAACCAATTGGTCAGTACTAGGTTTGACCAGCATTTCCTTAATTAAATTGAAAAACATTTCCCTAAAATTAACCCTCTTAGTAAAATATTTAACAAAAACACATTAAAGCTGCACCAATAATCTTGAGAAGATTATAAAGTTACGCCATAATAAAATTTTAAAGCAATTTAATAATCTGGATCATAATGCGCGCTCCAAGATAAATATTATTAATGATACTGAACAATATAATTGTAGGTATTCAGACCAATGCCCATTTCCATACAAATGTTTAAGTAAATATTTGTTTACTTAAGTACTATCTCTACAACAGAGAATCTGACGGTTGAAAAATTCTATATTGGTAGTACTAAGAATTCTTTTAAGACAAGGTGGTATCAACATATCTTGTCCTTCGCAAATAATACTTATTGTAATAATACATGACTTTCTAAATATGTTTGGAGTTTAAAAGATGATAATAAAATTTCTAAGGTGAAATAGAAAAATTTTATAATGGCAAGGGAAAGTAGATCCTTATATGAACCCTGTTTTCTGTGTTTACATGAACAGTAGGAAATTATAAGGTTCTTTGATAGAAAATCCTTATAAAGTTAAAGATCCGAATTAACCGTAAATTGTAAGCACAGTTTATCTTTTACCTTACAATTCAGTTAGTCTTCGGTATTTGACAATGTTTTAGGTTTTAGTTGATCTGTGTTGCACCATATATGACTTATCTTTCTATTTTATAATTCATTTAGGTTTAATTTAGTTCTGAATTAATATCTTGGTAGTATTATTAACAGATGTATTGATATTTAGTTAGTACTTTTGACATTTTACATTGATTGGTTGATATTATTAACATCTTATATGGATGATATTTATTTAACGGTTGCATATTATTTACCAACTAATTCTATATTGTTGTGTATGATACACCTAATTTACATAAGTGGAGTACCGACCATATAAATATGGGTTGGTACCGGAAGACGAGGGAAGATTAAGAGATCGAATCCAGAGACTCTGCCCGACTGCGACTTAGTCAACCCATTCTGCAGGAACAGTCTTCCCAAGAATATACCAAAACTACCTGTAAATATTGTGTACCTTTTTTCATTGTTTCAATACATTTTGTTACGTACATTTTGTGTTGTATTATTATTATTCCATGCTTATTCAAGCTTCAACATATATGTTTAAATTATTTACTAGTTTCTTAAAGATGCATCTTATTTATCAACGAAAAATATGTAGGAACTCTCCAAAGATATAACTGGTTGGGCATTCGGTTAAATTACCTCTCAACACCCACCGCTTATATTTCTTATGAAATTTGACTGTCCGTCATTTCTTGGGGATATATATTAATACTATCAATATTGTTAAATTTGTGATTGAGCCCGTCTGGATAGTGCATTTTTAAACGTTGTATGCAATTACTTTGATGGAACGCTAAAATCTTTCTAATGTTATCTGCTCTGAATTTTTTATTCTCTCTCTCTATCTCTCTCTCTCTCCATATATATATATATATATATATATAATCCACAGACCGCTAGTTTCGCTGAACAACAGGACATCAGTGTGGCTAGCCATCCGAGTGATTCAGGCCCAGATCAAAACACGGCGGATGATGGAAATTTGTAACACATTATATACGTGGAATATAAACGCCATATCGGCCGACATAGCGCTCAATTCTTACGAAGAACGTTGCATTTATAGCAGCCGTTAAAAATTCCCTTTTCCCATAATGCTCATTTGGCGAACGAGAGCATAGTTACACAAACACAAACACACAGATACACACACACACACACACACACACACACACACACACACACACACACACACATATATATATATATATATGTTCCAAATATTATTATAGTTGAAACTCGTATTTGAAATAAACTCGCTATTTTTATTTTTATTTTCAACCGAGTGGATTACTTCAATCTGCGTATTTGGGAAATATTTTTTTCTATTTTATTTAGATTCCTTGGTAACGCAGTCCGGTAGACGTAATACACACAGTTTAAAGTTAAAGTAAAAATAGAAGCATATATTTTAAATACAGGTATACTCATACTAAATGTCTAATATATATATATATATATATATATATATATATATATATATATATATATATAGTTAAACCTAGAGAGCCACACAAAAAAAGAAAACGGGAAAACCAACAACTACACACACACAATTAAAAGAGAATGAACTTTCCATACACATAGATGATTGGAATTTGGATGCACGTATATTGGGTTGGAATTAATATACGTGCATCCAAATTCCATTCATCCTCCTTCAGTTATCAAACACATAACCTCTTCCATTGGATTTAGAATTAGCACAAACTCAAGATTCTTTTAATAAATATCGTGATTTTTACGATTCTGCACTCAAAAATAGGGGATACAAAGATACAACTATTCAGTATAAAAACCCTGTTAATTGCAACCATAATAAGAAAAGAAGATCTAAAAAGATCATCTGGTTCACTCCTCCTTTCAATATAATGGTTAAAACTAAATTAGGACGTATATTTCTAAACCTCATCAAGAAACATTTCCCCAACCCTAAAACTAACCCACTTAGTAAAATATTTAATCCTAATACCCTTAAATTAAGTTATAGTTGTGCTGATAACCTGGAGAAAATAATTAAAAAAAACATAACAACATAGTCTTTAACAAGTATAGGGATTCAAAAGGCTTGACTACTCAACAGGTTACTAACTGCAATACTAAATATAATAACACAAATAACAACTTATGTAATTGTAGGAATCCTAATAATTGTCAACTACAAAATGACTGTCGGATTAGTTCTGTAGTCTATCGTAGTACAATTTCAACAATTGAAAATCCAAATATAAAAAAAAAATTACATTGTTAGCACCATGAAAACATTCAAGTAACGCTGGCGGGGGCATATGCAATCTTTTAATCACAGTGAATATAGGTATATGATTTTATTATCCAACTACTTTTGGAATCTAAAAGAAAAGAACAAAACACCTACGGTTAAATGGACATTGATTAAGAAAGACCGGACATGTAACTCCCTATATTCCCCATGTTACCTATGTCTTAACGAAAAATTTGAAATTATTAGATTTAAAAACAAGGTATCTGATTGTCAAGGTCAATGTCTGTGGATGTGTGTACATGTATTTATCGGTGTCTATGTGTATGGAAAGTGCATTAACTTTTAATTGTGTGTGTAGGTAGGTGTTGGTTTCCCCGTTTCCTTTTTTTTTTTTTCATAAAGTGCCGTGGAGATGTTCCTGTCTCGTCGCTTCTTTGTGTGTATATATGTCTAAATATGTCTGGGTGCTTATGTATTATAATCTTATTGTGTTTGTGTTGTTTTGCGCGTGAGTTTAAGACCCCATTCACACACTTGGCATTAAAATATATATACATGTATTGTCGGATGACCGGATATTGTAGCGTCTATTCTAACGTAATTTCAACGATGAAATAAATTGAATAACATGTATTTTTTTCTTTTCTCCTCAGTAATTCTATAGCTTTTAAACTTAATAGTGATTAAATTTGGATTTTAAAATTGGCAGTTTTTAATTTTAATATCAAATTTTATCATATAATTTAATAATTATTGGTTAGAATAAATTCTTTTTTAGTATTACCCGTATTTTAAAGATCTGAATAGCTATTATAACACGATTTCGTTGTCAAGCTTTTAAATCTTCCTATACTTGGGTTTTGATTGGTCATTTTAGCTTTTGTAACAATGTTTTCCCCTAGCGAAAGATCGTTAATTAATTTAAAACTTTTAAAACCATTTATTTTATATTCAACATCATCACTTGATAAGACACCGAGGGTGTTGAAACAAAATGGCTATTTTTGAAGTGATTTTATAACATATTTATGTTATAATTTTTTTTATAAAAAATAATTTTATATATATATATAAGTGATAGAAATTAAGAGGATTTGAGAAGAAACCTCAACAGAATGCAGAAAACACTGGACGGCCGTTTCGTCCTATATTTCGGCCTCATCAGCAGTTCGCATCTACTACCGAGAATTGAAACCAGGACAGTTACGTTATCGGACAAACGCTATGCCAATTGTTCCAAAGAGCCTCTGTATATATATGTACGCATGTATGTATGTATTTATGTATGTATTTGTTTGTATATATGTATTTTTATATATGTATGCATTTATGTATGTATTTTATGTATATATGCATGTATATATGTATTTATGTATGTATTTGTAGGTATGTATGTATTTGTATATATGTATGTATTTATGTATATATTTTTATGTATGTATATATTTGTATGTATGTATGTATTTGTATGCATGTATGTATTTGTGTGCATGTATAAATTTGTATGTTTGTATATATTTATATGTATATATGTAGGTGTTTGTATGTATATGTGTCATTTATCGTTCTTCAGAGACTAAGTATCTGCGCCCCAAATGGCATGTTTTCACCCAGCTTGGCACTGGCGGGGTTAACAGGACTTGCCAGTACGAAGATGAACATTGCATCGGACTTAGGGACTGCGGCTCCTGATTTGCCATAATTGGATATGGCTGCAAGTAAGCAGAGATTTAAATTCAAATTTTTATATACCTATCATCTCTCAATGGTCTTTACAAACCCTAATATTTATCATCTACTACAAATAGTTTAATTGTTACCAAGGACAGTGGGCCTCAGTGTTTCCCGCTATGTAAAAATAATGTTGTTTAATGTCGTCTCTGAATTCTCATGCCCTCTTTCGAACATTAATAAAAAAAAAACAAATGACATTAAATGCTAACAGAGGGCTACACTCTCACGTACATTGAACTGCCACCTGTCGAATCTCAGTGCAATACGTGCACACATCGAACAGTAGATCATGACTGACCATAATAAAACTATCAACGTAGGACAAATACGAGAAGATAGCAGCAAAATACTCTACAGCAAGGATTAACATATCTAGAAGCTATTATTATTATTATTCAAAATAAACAGCTTACATTAAATAAAATATTCAACACAGGAAAAGGTATCCTGAAGTGCATATGATAGAATTAATGTGTGCACATATTTTATTAGCATTATATATATAAATTGAACACGCTAGCACCCTTTGTCTGAATGATTGGATCTCTCTGAATCCTTGGAAACAACTGAATTATGAATTTTCTGTGCCTTTAAAACTCAGTAAATTGAAAAAATAAGTTACTCCAAAATTCGCTTGAAGATGAAATGGAACTAATGTTTTTATTTTAATTATAAAATTAAAATTGAAGCTTTTAGCTTCTATTTTTGAAACATGGTTATTACTGTGTAGCGAAAAAACATATTTTAAACTAGTTAATTTATAATATTAATGCTCTGTAAATTTACATTGAGCACTATTTTGTAAAAATAAAAATATCAATAAGAACACCGGATTATATGTCTTACTGTTCTTTCTTTATATATATATACATATTGAGTCTCTGTTAAGTGTGTGTGCTGTTTTTATATATATATATATATATATATATATATATATATATATATATATATATATATATATAAAATAAATCGCATTCTTTTTGTGCGATTTCTTTCCCAATATTCAGGCTAGACAATTTCACACGTCTACCTTCCCAAAAGAATGCCAGGATTAAGACGAAGGAATTGTAATTCTCACACAGGCAACACATCGGTTCTTAATAATGATTGCGAAAGTCGAAAGTATTTGAACAAAAATAACAAAATATGAATGTCGAACAGCATTATCGGAAAATTGGAAAAATAAAATAAAATCTTAACTAGCCACCTTATCGATTCTTTTTTAACCAAACTTGTTTACACACACACACACACACACACACACACACACACACACACACACACACACACACACACACACATATATATATATATATATATATATATATATATATATATATATTCCAGTCAAGTTCGAATTCTGGTCAATTGGGATAGTGCATTTCTTTATTTTACTTAGAAATATAAAGAAATACACTACCCCAACTGATACGTATAAAATAAACTCAAATTAATTATCTACTAAAAATTTTTTAAAACAGATTACCTCATCGTAAAAAATAACAGCTCTCCAGCAAAGTCAAAATGACAATGAACATTATCTATGAGTTCAAAACCCCTTAATGAATTGTGTTCCTGATCAAACCGAATTCATAATTACAATGGTCACACAACTACATGCCTATCTAGACGCCTTACGTTACAATTATCGGACAACTCTGTTAGAACCCATTAAAACACACACAAACAAACCTACCACACTCGACCAGAAACATAGAAGTAGAAAATACGAACATAATAACCTCATCCACCTGTAAAAAAAAAAAAAGTAATGGATGCCTTAATAATAAAAAACAAAAACTAAAAAAACAACACTTAATAATATTAACTACGAAAACGGCCACAATGTGCTTACAGTGTTCGAAAAAAAAACTCTCTATAACACTAAAAACATACAGACAACACACACACCCAATTAAAGTGAGAAAAAAAAATCATCCTTGATAATGGCTAAAAGTATAGCCAAAAGCGCTCGGAATTACAAGGCATTTGTACGCTCTGTCGAAAAAAGAAAACACCTGCTCGAACAAAAGAGCAATTAAATAAAAAGCTTAATCGTAGTACTCTGTCTGTCGTTTTTAAGAAACGTGCATATATATATATATATATATATATATATATATATATATATATATATATATATATATATATGCGCGCGCGTAAGTGAATCGATGGACGGATGTGTGTATGTGTAACCGGTTTCTCTTTATCTATCCGCTAAAATCTTTTAAATATGATAATTAATAGCATCTCCTAATTTGTGTTTTTTAAATTCAAAATGAATGCAATGGAAAGTGGTATCAAATATAATATGTCTTTTCAATAATAGTGAAATAATTAAGTCGTTTCCGTATATATTCCGAATTAAATCAACAATTCCGAAGGTATAAATACGGTTTTTAGACCTGATGTACGCCTTCGGGAATTGAGGCAAAATCCTGAAAATATATGAATGAAATAACATTAATAAAAAAAGGTTATGTTCTTTTTTCGAACCATTTAAATGCGTATTTAAAATGGGTTTGGATTGTGAATATTATTCTATTCAGTAATTGAAACTGACAGATTTATGAGGTTATTTAAAGCTCTAATGTTTTATGTAATTCCAAGCACAATGAATGAAGTCAAAAGGTTAGCATAGAAAAATAGCCGCTGGAATTAAAACTCTCTCAGGATATCCCCTAATTATTTATAAATGCACAGGGAAATAACATTGTCTTAATATTCTAAAGATGCAGTAAACGGAGTAGAACCTCAAAACATACACACTTTTATATACAGTGTTTCCCAAAAGTCATTTAGGTTTATAAAACTGTCATAACATGTCAGATTTTTTATACTATTTATTTTCTTTTATTTATTCTTCAGAATATTGATTAACGCAGGGAAATTACCGATGGGAAAATTTACAAGTGGATCGTTGAGTTTTATGCCTGATTTAACTAATTTCTCGTATTTCTGAATTGTTATGCACACAAAGTTACAAACTTGCTTAAGGTAAAAGCCATAGACGATAAAATTCAGATGTTTGATAACTGCACCTTTGGCAGCACCTTCAAAATCTTCAATCCCTTACCTGTCGCGTTTGTCTTCTGACATTTCTTTCTTTAATTCCTCTGCCTTCCACGATTCCTTCCACCAGAACGAAAGAACAATCACTCACTCATGTCTGGCATTAAATTAAGATTTAAATTCTTAAATAGGAGAACGCTGTCTCCATAACATTTTGGGTGTTTGCGAAATTACATTGGTTGAATCCGACACAAAATTCCAATTCCTATTCTTTTATATCCTCAAGGACACAATGCCCAGTAGATTAAACCGTTGGATGGATCCGGTTACTTGACGTAAATAGTTGCGTGTTCAATACCCGGCTACGACAATGTTGAATAAAGACTTGCAGAGTTGATTTAAAGGGAGATAACTGAGATATCTTGACAAAACATGGCACGTGACACTAGAACAATCTAATCAATGAACGAAATAAAAGCTTCAGTTCGAAATTTCAGTTACCTGAAGAAGGCCGGAGCGTACAACGGCCGAAACCTCATGAATATGGCAATAAAGATGAGGACAACAGTCCGATCAGTTTAAATACCTTTTCCAATTTTATTAAAAGGTCTTAGGATAAATAAAAATGCAAAATAAATAAATACTTATTGCCAAAAACGTAAGGAGACCAACTTAATGATTCCTATAAAAATATGGCGGATATTTACATTCAAACTAATTCGTTTTGGTATTGCTCACATATTCCTCCGCGGTATTGCCCAGACTAAGACTTTATCTCACAATTAATATGACATCGATTTCACGAACCAAGACTTTAATGACGTAGGCTATTATTTGTCGTAGGTCAGTCCTAAACCGAGAAATCGGAGGCTTAAACCTCATATTTCCTGACTGCTGCCATCACACTTTTTCTCTTACACCATTTCTCCTTTTTTTCATACTGCTGTGCTGCTGAGCCTTACTGGCAGTGCTCTTTTTATGAATGGCTCCTTATAGTATTTATTTCTACACTAGGATATGACGACCTTCTTTAACCAAAACGTTGAGGTAATAACAAAGTTGAGAACATTAGGCCGAGTGTAAATAAGGATTCCTCCTCATTACATAAAAATTAGACTAAAATATTGTAATATTCCAATATATTAATCTGTCTATATTTCTGAGATGAAATATTTTAACTATTTACACTATTTACATTGTTCGAACTGTTGACCTCATTTTTGTTGAAATATTCACGACATTTCGACCTTTGTATGCCCTGATGTTCTTCAGGATCTGTCTATATTTCTGAGATGAGGTATCGTAACTATTTACACTATTTACATCATTCGAATTGTTGTTCACATCTTTATTGTAATATTCACGACGTTTCGGCCGCTGTACGCTCCGGCCTTCTTCAGGATTTGTGTGTATATTTCTGAGATGAGATATTGTAACTATTTACTATTTACATTTTTTTGACTGTTGTCTTGATATTTATTGCCATACTCACGACATTTCGGTCGCTGTACGCTCCGGCATTCTTCAGGTGATATACGATGGAATTTCGAAATAAACCCATGGCCCAGTAGATGAAAGCGTTGCTTGAGTGACCCCAAATGTAACTTGACTCAAAGAGCTGCGATTTCAATACCTGACCACAGCAGAGGAACAAAAACATGGAGAGTTGAGAATTAACTAAAACTGAGATATCCAAAGGCATGAACACTCTACCGCCGTGGATTAAATAAAGGGTTCAGTCCGAAATTCCAACGTATATCACCTGAAGAAGATCGGAGCGTACATAGCCGAAACATGATTAATATTGCAATAAAAATTAGGACAACAGTCCTAATAATATGAATAGTTCAAAATATCCTTTTTTTTCTGCAGCAGTATTTAAATGTAAATGATTCATTCATGTGCTGTGTTGTCAGACTAACATCAGAAGGGCCAACCAATTTTGCTATTGGCATATATTAGATTTAAGAGTGTAATTTCCATAATATTGATGCCTTATGACGAATCTTGTTGGATTAATATCCAAATCTTCACCATATAAATAGCAGTTGATACAGCTGGTGGCTAAACTAATCCTGACCTTGAGACGAAATTACTACTTTGCTGGGATCGGACGTCAGAGTATGGCTCCGTTGACCAGAATCCCATCATGAAAGCATGACAAACCTTCACCTAAACTTGAGCACACATTTGTCTATTTTATTTAGTAGTCAAAGAGAAACTGAGTCTTCCAGGTGATTTGGCGCTGTAATTAAGAAAGTAAACAGTCTTTCTTTCTCTCTCTCTCTCTCTCTCTCTCTCTCTCTCTCTAATCTGGGCACGCAATAATGCAGTGAATTACTATACATTTGCTACAAATTCACCTATCACCATACACGCATAAACACTCGCACAGAAACACAGGTAGTTGTGTGTGTGCTTGTAAACTCTGTACAGAAATGATGCAGTCATTTCATGTCAAAAAGTGACCACCTACACGAATGACCTCTTAGTCAAACTTGAATCAATAGATCTGCACCTTACAGATTCCATATATATTACCTACCAGTTTTGAAAACAGTCTGCACACATTCAGTTTCCGCGTTGTGTTCTACTTCATCTGTCTACAGTGTTCCAGGAGGCGTCCACATATATAGATTATTTGTGGGTTGGTATCCGGCGCGAGGCTAAATTCTTGCCCATTACATAAAATTTCGTGCTCAAAAGAATGGACAGGTGTGATATTAAAAAAAATGAATGAACTCTTTCCCGGGCACAATAATTCTCGCAATCTTACCTAAAGTTTCCATTCGATTGAAGTCGGCAAACGTTCAACATTTCTCGAGTCTGAAAGGTAAATTTTCTTTCGCAGGATGTCCTAATCTCGAAAGTAACAATAACGTTTATAGAAGTAAGAAAATTCTGTAGATATTTCGTTCCGAGATTCCTGCTATGTATCTCACACTGGGGACTGTCTTTTTTTGATGACAATAAAACGTTCTCTTTTAGGGTTGATAGTCTATTCTTCTTACTATCCTTTACTATATTACCTGAGGCTTAATTTAGAGTTCATTCTGTGTCTACCAAACATACAGTATGAGAATTACACCCATCTCTCCACTGAGACGTGATGTGATACAAGGTCGGGTTTACTGTGGAGTAACCGAGTTCTTACGCCCAGGTCAGGCCCCATAATTGCCCAGCAACTGCATCCGTCGATTGCAGCCACATCAATATGCCTGTCGAATCACCCTCGTGCAGTGAGGGGTGCAACCGCAGATAATTGTTCTCCGATACTGGTCACCGCTAGGTATTTTATTTTTTCTCAGATGCGTCGCAACTGAGAGATGATAAACTCTACCCGATATTTGCCAAGTAATCATCCATACAATATCATATATTGTTAAGATTATATTCGGTTCTAATATATAATAAGAGATCTTGTTCTCTTCAGTTCGTATCAATGTAAAGATCAAATAAAGTCGGTAACAAAACTTCTCCTCGTCTTCTGTGTATTACTCAAGACACGTAATACTGCGCATGTGTGATTATTTCATTGCTTTAACCTAGTTTGTGAAAAGATTACTCTGGTTTGACACTCAGGAATTATCAAAGTCACTGGCAAAAGCTTGGGGCAGTAGTTTGTATACCACCACCCTGCTGCATGAATCCTAGTAATACATTGCATCTTCCATTTGCGATTTTGTTTTTAACTGTACTTTACGCTCAACAATGCCAGTGAAGTTATTGACAAGACGTGAATAAGCGAGAATCTCATTGAATCACATTCAGGTGGCATCCAACCTATCCGCGTTTTTGTAAATGGCACGCAGCCATTTTAGACGAAGAGAAAGCGAAAGAGATAATCAAATGGGACACATTCTCTTCCATCATTCTTGCCAAAGTCGAGATCCCTTTAAAGATACCGATGACAATTTACCCGAAATAATCGATTGGTTTTTACCTTCATCTCATGCTCAAGATTTTGTTTAACTATATATCATTTTCGGATAAATGATTGATCGCTTCATTTTTTTTTGTAAGTTATTTTAAAACGAGAAAATATTTTTAGATTGCAAGAATTTTCTGACAATAATAATAATAATTTTCTGATACAACTGGTACTAATTAACCCATAGCTGGGGGTATATGGATTCATACCTTTCCTAAGGGGATTTGCGTCTGATATTCTCAAGTGGTAACCCATCGACATACTAACCTGGCTCAAGTTACTTAACTACGGCTATTGTACGAGGACCAGAGCGATATGGCCGTAATATTTTCGCCTCAAACTTGGAAGCGAATTTAATTGTAGTCATTTATGTGACACTGTAGTCAGAGAAATAGAGAAGAATGTATAAAATAGGGTTGGATATTTGAAGAAACAAAATTAGAATCTTGTAACTAAATTTTGAAATTCAAACGGCAGTAAGACTTTAAACGCACGGTCTTTTCCTAATGGTCAAATGCAGCTACCGTTTTCGATGGCAAGGCTATTTCACCTTAGGCAGGGGTTAGGGTTACCTTAAAGAGTAATAGACATTTGAAGGCTTCAAATACAGAAAATAGAGAAATATTAAAGAGAGGTAGCTGGTGTGGAGCTTCTGCATTGTATTTCGATTTTTGAGAAAATACAAACAATTTGCAATGTTATCGTTTCTGACCTGGCATCCTGGTTTTTAGTCATTTTCCAAGCGCCATGACATAGCTTACCTGTTTTTTAAATATTTTTCTGCAATGAGATTGTTATGATAAGTGTTTGCTACTTTGATGTTACAAATTTAAGCGCAGTTCTAGATGTGTAACTAGTTTTCATGATTTTACAGTGGAAATGGCTAGTTGTAACAGTAAGTACCATGCTAACAGTTTCTTCTCTTACACTTCTTCAGTGTGGAACACTTTTCCGGCCTCTTACTTTCGAATTAACTTTGATTTTCAAAAGATTACATGCAATGTCAATCGTTATATTTTGTTTTCTTATTTATTCTCCTTTTATTATTCTCCATCTTGAATGTTTTTATTATTCTCCTTTTATTATTTCCCTCTTGAATGTTTTTATTATTCTCCTTAAATTTATTCTCCCTCTTCAATGTTTTTATTATTCTCCTTTTATTATTTTCCATCCTGAATGTTTTTATTATTTTCTTTTTCTTATTCTATCTAATGAATGTTATTATTCTTCATAAGCAGTATTCTTTTGAGTTTTTGTTTTTGCATACAAAGTACCATATATTTCATAGATTGACAAAAGTATATCTTCTGTTTTGGAAGTGGACACTGATCTCTTATCGGATACTTCTTTCAATCCTTATCGTATATAACTTGTTCAGTTGAAAACAAAATATTGTCGTATATTTACAGTTCTCTGTATTTACTTGAAACCATCAGTAACTTGAAAGGGTCATGTGACTTTGCAACAAACAACATAGGCCTAAAAATTACTTTACAGCTAATAGACGGCTTCAAAGTTATGCTGGTTGACTAATTCCGTGAAGAGCTCAACTTCCCCCTTAGTAATTAAGTGTACCTATACCATCAAAATTTATACTAAATATTCCTGGTAAATTACAGAGTGTTCTAGAATTAATTATCTATTTCAGTGACATTAGAATTAAAAACAAAATTTCACTTTTATTTCATAACGTTTAATATGTTAAACGTGTACCAATTAGTAATTTTATTTATAACATTATAATTTTTATTAATAATGAATACACGAGGAAGCATCTTTGTTTACTCCTCATCTATATTTCTTTCATTGGGGTTTCACAAAAACAAAGCTTTATCGCCAAGAGATCAATAGCTTAGATGAGTTTAAAGATCGCATTCAGTTAGCAGTGCAAGGGACAAATCCGAAATACTTCAAAATGTTTTCGCAATATTTTTGAAATTTGCAGGTCTACAGGCGTATGTCATGTTAAGAATTTTCAATAAATTCTTGATATAAGATTTATAAATCTATTTGTTTTCTGTAATAATTAATTACTAAGCATAAAATTGCGACACTATTTAAAAAGTTTACCAGATTTCATTGAAATAGTTAATTCTGAGAGATCCTCTATTTATAACCAGACTCACCTGTTTCTCATATAAATATATTTTCAAAACTATATCAATATTTGAGGGTTTCTATCTATTTATCGTAAGAAATTTTCTCAAGCAAAATAAGCTATGATATATATGCATGTATATAAAGGTGCATATTTAAACAATTTCCACAATTAACATTCTCGACGAGTATCTGTCTATATTTCTGAGATGAGGTATTATGTACATTATTTACATTATTCTGACTATTGTCCTCATCTTTGTCGCCATATTTATTACAAAGTTTCAGCTTTTCAGTATCTGTCGATATTTCAGAGATGAGGTATTATGTACACTATTTACATTTTTCAGACAATTTCCTGATCTTTGTTGCCATATTTATTACAACGTTTCAGCCTTTCAGTATCTGTCGATATTTCAGAGATGAGGTATTATGTACACTATTTACCAGGATCCAAAGAGTGTGTGTTCAATACCTTGAGTGGAGAAATTTCAGGGGGGAATTAACAGGAGATAATTGACATCCATTAGACATGGCACGTGGACTTAGAACAGTCTACCGCAGTGACCGAATTAAAGTGTTACGTTCGACATTCCAACCGCATGAAGAAGGCCGGAGCGTACAACGGCCGAAACGTTTTGATAAACATGGCAACAAAGATGAAGACCTCTCCAAGTTCTCCACTGCCTTCACCAGGTATTGAACAAAAGGACACATGGCACAGTGTTCAATATAATCGTCCCAATTCATCTATTTTGCTCTTCTCTGTCATCACACACACAAATACACACACACATTCATATATATATATATATATATATATATATATATATATATATAGATAGATAGATAGATAGATAGATATATTATGAAATGGACAAAATCCGACAATTATTTTAAGATATTTTTATGTTTGTACATTCTTTTTTATAGATACAAATGTTTAAGAGCATTTACTTAAATATCTGTATGTATAAAAAGAATGTATAAACATAATATATATATATATATATATATATATATATATATATATATATATATATATATGTGTGTGTGTGTGTGTGTGTGTGTGTGTGTGTGTGTCTAGCCCACACCAAGTGCGCTTAAGGATAAAGAATTGAAATGGTACATCTAACTCACCCATGTCTTCTCTCCCCCTCACTTCCTCACTTCGTCTTCTCTCCCCCTCACTTCCTCACTTCGTCTTCTCCCCCCCTCACTTCCTCACTTCCTTCTCTCCCCCTCACTTCCTCACTTCGCCCCTCTCCCCCCCCCTCACTTCGTTAATTTACATGCTTAATACGACCCGTCAAAAATGTGTAAATTTTTTTTTCATTTTTCATTTCAACCTTTGGAAATAATGTCTGACGATCCAGAGCCCTTTAAAAGGGCTGTGGTGAAATAATTTATTACATGGAACCTTAAAGTGGTCTGTTTTTAATCAAACATATTTGCACTGAATTTAAATTGAGCTCTCCGGATATCATCCTCCTTGGGTCTACCCATACGGATTACCTCGTTTTGCATAAACTATATATATATATATATATATATATATATATATAATAGCTGGCCACTCGTAGTCGAGAATACCTGACTACTAAGGCGGCTAGACAATCCCTATTGCAGACGTTGACTCAGGCGCATTTTGCGTTTGTTCACTACCCACACAGGCCCACCTGTGCTTTATACTGCAACTATGCTGAGCAGATCTTAGTTACAGTTTCTGGGAGAGAAGCGTGTTATCTAGCGTGATCAACAATTTGAACAAGGCCAGCACGCTCAGACCCTTGGTCACGATGACTTGTGACTTCGAGCTAGCACAGCTATTGAAGGTACACATGGCCTTCGTCTACTCAATCTGACTCACAAGCCTTGGGTCAACCCGTGGTATGTTTTTCATACACTTTCCAACGAGGTGCCGCACGCTGGGATCGAACCCCGATCCAGTCCGATAACATTAGGAAGTCTCCTAATAATATATATATATATTAATGAAATTATCAAAGTCCGACAATTATTTTAAAACATTTACATAGAAAATATGCGTCCTCCGACAAGAATCGAACCTGTATACTATACGGAACCGTCATATTGCCTGACGTGCATTTTCCGATTGAGCCACAGACGAGCGTTTCAGTTAGCAATGTCAATTTTACTGTTTTTAAACTACATTTCTCCATGATTTTCTCTCGTACATTCATATCTGCTCAATGCATATTTTCTATGAAAATTTCTCGGATATTCAGGCCGGTAAATGTAGTTAATACTGTTTATTATAAATAGAACATTTACTTAAGTATTTGTATCTATAAGAAAAGAACGTATAGCCATAAAAACAATCTTTCAGGAAAATAGATTTCTCAAGTGCAGTAGCTGTTTTCGCTTTCTCCAGTATCGATGGGGGTTTACTTTCTAACTTTTTTTTGAAGTGGTGGTGAATGTCAACATCTAGATTATGTCATTATTTTCTCTTCAGTTTTCGAATTTTATCCATTATAGTTTTTGTTGCAGTTAGTAGTTCTCAGGGAATATAATTTCTGTTATTTTGTAATGTTCTTTATGATTCTCTCGTGCCAGTCCATAATGTTCAAAGAAGGATAACCTTTTCTAAGACCCTCAGGCTTCACTCGCCCAATGCTATTTTTACCACTGATTTTAAAAATCGGTTGTATACAGCAGACAGATTTAGAATGGTATTTCTAAAGATTATCTTAGATTGAATAAAGGGTAAAAAATTTAAATAAAAATATCTTTGCCAATCTTTGACGTGTGAATATCATGATGATCTTCAAAATCAGCATTTAAGACTGATATTTATTTTTTTAAAAAAAGCTTTCCTTTGACACTGGAAGGTCAGACTAAAAGATCGAAACAGTAAAGAGAAATCCATAATTCCATGCTGGTTCCTTTTACGCAGCAATTCTTTTGGTTGCGACTAAACGTGTAGAATATCAGATATTGTTCTAAGATATTAAAGCGTGTTCCACATGCCTTGAGGATGATGAGTTTCATTTCACTCGCCACATCGTGGAAATTAAGTACTTACGATAAGATTTTGTAGAATTGGCTGATCCATTCCTCTGAGACAAAGCAGGCAGCCCTGTCGAGATTTTAATTACTTTAGAACGTTCTTCTTTTGGTGCTGCCGCCTTCATTTCGCGAAATCCCTCGAAGAATCTATCCGGTCCTTTGAAGAAAAAAGACCTGTTGATCTCTTTCTTCCCTTATTCCCGCTGCATTTGAAATAATGTTCTGGAAAGTTTGTGAATTATCTGCAGGCACACCAAACCACCGTAAGCGGTGCAAGTAATTTGTGTAGTAGACAAGAGTTACATTTACAGTGCTGGAGCAAATGTATATTGATGAAAAGTTAAGTTCTGTCAAAGTTTTGAAGAGTATTCGTTTATTCTGTTACCAATATTTATAGATGTTTTTAAGTTCATAAAAAGCACAAAAACAGTG
This sequence comes from Acanthosepion pharaonis, assembly GCA_903632075.3. Lineage (NCBI taxonomy): Eukaryota > Metazoa > Mollusca > Cephalopoda > Sepiida > Sepiidae > Acanthosepion > Acanthosepion pharaonis. The sequence goes on from CAHIKZ030005380.1 coordinate 4,754,991, forward strand.
GGGATTAACATTCTAGTGGGACATTGATATTGAATTCTATAATTATTAGAAGATAAGTATGACAATTGTAAAGGAAGTTTCAATCGTACACCAATGTGTTACCAGCTCTTATCACAAACACCTCTCAGAACAACTACATTTGATTCTCAGAGAATGCTTCGTTAGGACAAAATGGAACTGAGATTTAAAAAATACTTACATTAGAATCAATTTGGAGGATAACAATCGGCGAGGTCGAGATTTCAGTTGTAGAAAATATATGTGGAGCAATGTTTGGATAAACTGAGCATAGGAAATAACACACATAAACATATAATGATACCTCCTGACGAGTGGGTCGTCCTGGGTAGGACTTTAAACTACATTCGCGTCCTGGGTAAGACCATAAACTACATCCAGCAGTAAGGCCTCTGATCAAGAGGTTTTGAGGAGTGTGGAACCACATCTTAATTGCTGGTGTTCCCAGGTCCAACCTGAATTGGGGTGGTAGCACCTGTTAGGGTCCCAGATATGGGCAAATAGTTAACTATTACCAACAATACTTTTTGGAAAAATTATTACCAGCAATAGAATTTTGAAGGAAATATATTACCAGAAACAGATTTTTGACAAAACAAAATAGTACCAGCAATAAAAAATGTTGTCAGCATTAAATAACCCATTGAGGTTGATATGCCGTAAGATAAAATATACCAAACCAAACTAAACCAAAGAATACATATTCTATTCATACAAATCTATCTTAAAAATGTTGTCGGCATTAAATAACCCACTGAGTGGGTCGATACTACGTCGTTGACCAAACAATATATCCAGTTAAACGTACAGCTGTATTTAAAATAAACATGATTTTAATGTAACTGATATTTTACTTAACTGTATCCAATAATAATGCATGTAATATTCACATATTTGTACCGCGTTAACCATGTATATATATGTTAGTATATATATATATATATATATATATATATATATATATATATATATATATATGTATGTATGTATCCAAATAAAAAAAAAACGAAGAATAAGATTTTAGCGTTCAAAACATTTATTTAAAACAGGACTCAATACAAAAAAGTAGAACCGTAAATATTTATTTATCCTGCACTGTTGCATAAGAACATGTACATACCCACTACAAAACTGTATATATTGTTTCAACGTTAAATTTATTAACGTTTCATCAGATGGCAAATCAGTAGCATAGGGATTTGCCACCTGATGAAACGTTACTATTTTTTAACGTTAAAACAAGATTTACTGTTCTGTAGTGGGTATGTACATGTTCTAATGTATTAGTGCATGATATATATATATATATATATATATATATATGTATTATATTTTGGGGAACATCGGATATATATATATATATATATATATATATATATATATATATATATATATATATATATATGTAAATGTATTCGGTGTTCCAAAAAAAAATGACGTAATTAAAAATGTGAATATCTGAATAACTACATGTTCCAGGAAAACAAATTTAAAGAGGTTTCATACTGAATAATAAAAGAAAGTTTTCACTTGTCAGAATACAAAAGATATTCAAAGTGATGTAGATCTTATAACAAAGCTTCACAAATGTTCAATCTGCGAACCACCTGTTACACGACCCACGTGAAATCGGTAGTCCAGCTCCTGCCAAACACGCTGTAGTATGTCTTGCCTCATTCTTCAGCGACTCACTCATTCTATATTACTCTAGGCTTGTAGGAAAAGGGGGCGATATATAGACCTGTCTATTCACATAGGCCCATAGAAAAATCTCACAAGGTCTCAAGTCAGATGTACGTGATGCCAACAGATAGTTTTGCCTTTTTCCGTTTTTCATGGCAAATAGTCATGCCCTACACTAGGGTCAAAACACTATGAAAGTATAAAAATAGATTTGTATAATAAAAATACCAATAATACATTTTTGAAAAAAAATATATTACCAGCAATACCTTTGACGCTTGACAAAAATCCTCCTTACGTCAATTAAACCTGATTTCTACAAAATGATTTCTTACAAAGAATACATATTCTATTCTAAAAATCATGTCGGCATTAAACAACCAATGAGGTGTTCATATGACTTAAAACAAAATAAACCCAACCAATGCTAGTGCTTTTCAAAATGTATTCTTAATGCTTCTTATAAAGTGTATATTTGGCTGTTCATTGTAACTGCGTGCCTTGCATATTACTTTTGACAGGACAGGTACAATCTGGTTCATTTTTTTACTTAGTTTATTACCCTAAGAGCATTATTCTCCAACGAGATTAGAATTCGAACTCTGTTTCATAAATCACCAACAACTACACTACTTGACAGATAAAGAGACAGATAATCTCATTATTGAATTGACAGCTTAATTCCTCTCCCTGAACTACCACATTGATAATCGGACACACAGACAGAGAGATTATTGCAGTCACAGACAAAAAGGACACACCAACTTGAATACATGGACAATATGACAAAATAAAGAAGAAAGATGTCGGGGTAGATAGCAAATGTTAGTACAGATCGATTATGAATAAGAACTTGGGCAGTTTGCTGAAGGGAAACGAACGAAGGCAACTTTTCAACTTCGGTGGAATGACGTCAACCGAATTGCGGTAACGTCAGCACAAATGCTGTTACGTAATTGAGTGTGCCTGCGTGTCGGCTGCTACGTCTACCGTAGTCTTGTGACTGGAGAATATTTGTTCAAATGTATGTTGCCTGCTGCTATTTGCTCACTTCATTCTCTTTAATAAATGACACCCCAACTATAAAGATCTAGTCGACACTACAATATAGTAATCAAAAAAGTAGTTATAACCTGCAGAGTCAGCTAGTTGCATATAGTCGACAGGAAAAAAATAACGGTCACTGGCGTTCTCTCCTAGTTAACAAATAAAATTTTAAATTCTAATTTTCAGGAAGACATGGCCTAAACAATTATAAATATAGTTATTCACTACTATATTTGTAACGTTATTCTAGACCTCTAAACTGCGTTTAGTACATATATCTGTATGAAAAATAAACTAGTTGAAACGTGCCCACAATAAATCTTAATGTCAAAAGGAGGTCTTTTCCCACGACACCGCTTTTTAATTACATTTATTCTTCAGCAATGCTTATTTTTTTTAATGAAGGGATGATTAAATTTGGAATAAAACCTAAACATATAAAAGTGAATTTATAAATTTCTTTTGTTTTTGAGAATTTATAACAAAATAACAAAGACTTTTTATAAGATTGTTTATTTACGCTATTTATCTATTTATATTATTTATTGGAATTGTTTGGAAAACGTTGTATATTTGTCAATTGAATCAAACTTTATAAAATCGTAAATTATAAGGATTTTAGTAGTTTCACACATTTTAATAATTTAGAAAATATTTATAAATCTATGAATAAAAATTTGTCATATTTATTTCTTTATAAACTGGTAAATTATAAATATTATATTCCATTAATTATAATTTTATTAGTTTTTGAATGTTGTAAATAAAAGAATTCTTTTAAAGATACAATCTAATAAATAAGGATTCATATTTTTATTGTAAATTCGCAAGTCCCCACCCCCCAAAAAAAGAATATATAAATTCGCTTTTATCATATGTTTTGGTTTTATACCATTTCTAATCATCACTTTTTAAAACATTAAAAGTTAAACGTAATTAAAGACGGTGTCATGGGAAAAAAAGAAACAAAACAAAAAACTTCCTTTTGACACTACGTCTTATTGCGGGCTGGCTTGTCCATTTCTGTATTGGGTTTAATGTGGTAGCAAAGGTAATGCGTATTTCTCAGTAGTTTCGGAGGTCAGTGTTCGAATCTTACTCAAAGAATAAGTATTTGAATATTAGCTTTAAAACAGATTTTCTTTGCTTGGAATATTAGCCTAAACTATTCCTCTAAACTATTACCCAGGGTTTGGTTTCATGTTCTTGCAAAATAGGACCATAGATCTCTATCTGTAGTGAATGTTCCTTGCTGATTAGCTTAGTAGCAGGTTTCTAAACAAGAATGTGTTTTCGGTGTTAGAACTACCGTAAAATGCAAATATTTCGAATGCTGATTTTCATGGTTTGCAATCAGAATTCTTGTAAGATTAGAAGTTTCTTTACTATTGTTCATCATTCCTTGTTTAGGTGAATTATCACGTTGTAACACCGATTCTCGTATGAAGTTAAGCAATGTCGATCTGAGTCAGTACCTAGATGGGTGACCACATGGGAATACCACGTACTGTAAGCTTGGATGTTCGGTAGGTGTAATACTTAAGGTCTCGGAATTTGAAACGAGAGTACCAAGATTCATTTCCAGTTAGGTTCCGTTATATTAATATTATAATGCCATATAAGGTTGTAGTTTTTGTAATAATATTTCAAAGAAAAACACTGGAACAACAGATTAGTGAAAAAAAAAAAGTTTAATCGAATAAAATCTTATTACAGTAATAGCGTATACCTTAGTTAGTGAGGCAATGCGTACGGCACACTTTGCGACGATGATTGCGACACCCTTTGCGACAAGGTTCCTATGAGTAGAATCCTAGTCATAGTGAGTGGACGAGTCTACATACAATACTTCATGGGTAGAGCAGGTCGGCCGTCTTTCTACACAACAATTAACTTATGCGCAAATACCCACTGAGAAAGAAAAGAATCCAGGTCTTCTCCCCCAGATACGGGTTAATAAGTAAGCCTTATATGAAAAAATCGTTATTATATCCGAAGAAAATCTTACAATCTAAAAATATTTTTGGGGAGTAAATATCTCGGAAAAGTTGATAAACCGAAAAAGTAACAAAACCAAACGAATCAATCAATTTTTCTTTTGGATTCTTAATCATGTCATCAAAATTGAATGCATTTCTCTCGTTTACATATCTAAAGTAAGCTAATTTGTTTTCGAAACAGGGGTAAAGTACATATATACTCCTGTATCTATCTATATTTCTGAGATGAGATATTATGAACACTATTTACATTATTCGTACTATTGTCCTCATCTTTGTCGCCATATTTATTACAACGTTTCGACTGTTGTACTCTCCGGCCTTCTTCAGGTGGTTGGAATGTCGAACTGAACCCTTGAAATGATTGCCGAAGGCATTAGGTTTATAATACCCAGAAATTCATACACAGATGTCCTCAAGGACACATGGTACATTGGATAAAGACTTTAGTTATATCCAGTGACAAGACTCAAAGAGTTGTGAGTTCAATATCTGGTTATGGAGAACTTGGATAGGGCAATTAATAGGACATAACTGCTAACTGACATCCATTTGACATGGCACGTGGAACTAGAACAGTCTACCCCAGCGAGCGAAATAAAGGGTTCAGTTCGACATTCCAACAACCTGAAGAAGGCTAGAGCGTAAAACGGGCGAAACGTTGTAATTATATGTCGACAAAGATGAGGACAATAGTCCGAATAATGTAAATAATGTACATAATACCACATCTCAGAAATATAGACAGATACTGAAGAAGGCTGGAGCGTACAACGACCGAAACTTTGTAATAAATATAGCGACAAAGATGAGGACAATAGTCCGAATAATGTAAATAGTATATATACTCCTATATACCGTTTTGAGTTATCTGCCGATATAATGTTTGACCTTACTCAGTAGATAACTTGCGTTTTTACCTTGCCTAAATTTAATCATGATGTTATTTTATTTTCAAATAACTGTTCATATAGGACTTCCAGATTTGCCAATATTTTCATTACAATTTGTTATTTCATTTTTAGAAAATATACAGGATGATTTAAAAGTAAATCTATTATTTTATGCATGATGGATTCCCCTGTCTTGTAAAAAATTATAGTTTGACAGGAGAGTCCATCATACATAAAATATCGAGCTATGTCTCAGTCACCCTGTAGATAAAATATACATAAACTGTTTTAGATTTATCTTGGAAACAGTTGCTGTATAAGGCGGAGTAAAAAAAACCGTTTCCTTCTTTCCCAGTTACATGTTTGTCCGAGTTCTTTCGGCTTTGCTCAAGCTACATCTTTCAATAACATTAAATGCTTCCCAGGAAATAATTTTTTTCTTAATATTCCTTCCTAAAATGAGTGGATGATTTGCCTATGGGTCTTATACGTCATCACATGTGACAGCACTGTTGTTATAATGATAATTCGTTTATTATCTTCAATGTATTTGGAAAATAACAATTCATTTTATAAGGGGATTGAGTGACAGCAAATCATTGCAAAATTTTCTTCAGCCTATAGGGCTGTCTCCCTATAAACTATCTGACTCTAACTGATATGCTCTGTCTTTTATGGCTGTTATATCTGTGATGGAAATGCTGAATCATCCCTTTTCAGGTTTGGCAGAGTGCACAAGTGCTTACAGGGTTAATTATTTTCCATCCTACAACACGTTTGGCACAGTCGAAAAGTCATAAAACTTAACTCTATTTCCATGGAAAATGTTTTCTAATTTCACCAGTTCAGAACTTTACAGCTAAGGCCCACTATGTCATGTACAAGGAATTGAATCCTCCTCATTCTTTTCGTATTAAACTAGTAAGAAAGGACATAAAATCGGAGAGCGTGTTCCAAAGAAGCATTGCTTTGTGAAACAGACTACCGAGACATTGCTTCCTAGACCGCTACACCCTAACCCTTTTAAAAATAATATTAGTCATCATTTATTAGGCATATCCTTTATAGACTAAAATCCGTACTTCCATGTAAAATGACTCAGTTCAGCAAGCTCCGGCTTTGACCGGCTCTTTGGCCTTGTATTATATGAGCAATATTCTTGAAAAAAGCAGAGCTATGGAAGATTTTGCCGACTATGTTTAAAAATTGAAGGTATGCTGGAATATGAGTGGGGCAACAAGGCCTATGTTCGCCTTATTTTCGCTAATATTAAAGCATTGGATTTTTCCAGTTTGCAAGAATCCAATTTATTATGGTCACGTTTCTGGATAGAAGTTAGAAAGAGCCTTAAATGAGTTACAAGGATAGATTAAAGAACATGCTGTGAATATCTTAACAGCTTTGAGAGAAAAACTATTATATTTTAATCTGCAAACTTGATAGCCTCTGTTATTTCGAAAGAATTATAGAAAGCTCCATGGATAAATTAGCGTGGGGTATTAGTTGTTTGGGAAGAAAATAGAAATGAACATACATTCACCATAACGAAAAGGGATACTTTTAGAATTTAAGTTTAATTGGTAATGTCATAAATTTTATATTCAACATCACCAGCGTAATGAAAACGAATTATGTTTAAATTTTTTAAACTTTAATTAAAGAATATATTCGCTCGTTAAGGGTTTACAAATTTAGAATGTTCGACTAAGAAAAGAATTCATAGATTTGAAAAGGTTTTTGTGAATATTCTGTCGATTTTTGATTGGCATGAAATATATTGTCAATCTTCATAAATAAAATCAATTTATGCGTCAAAGGCCATTGTAGACACTCACGATAAGTTGCAGCTATGGAATTGTGTGAATAAAAGATATATTTTGGCATATCAACAAAAATATTTTAATTTTCCTAGAACAACAGGGAGATTGAGAATATTAATAGTCATGAAATAAAGTTAAGTTATTTGGAGATATATGGAAACTGAGAATGTTACCAATGCCATTAAGAAACGGTATTGGCATCAAATGAATATTAACATTGCCAGCCAGCATTAAAAGAAAACCATTTTGCTGTGCCTTCAGTCGATATCCCTGATTAAAACTCTAGATCTACGAAGAACAATTCTTATTCATTATTTACTCTCAAATATTTCATTTTCTAGCCTGTTTTGAAATATTGCTTGCATCATTTTTGGATGGATTTTCTTTATTCAATGAACTGTGATAAAGTTTGTTGAATTATTTAGCAAAATATTTAGGAAAAAAAACAGAAAAACGCATGAATACAATTTGAGAAGATTTGGAAATAATCCCAATTTTTTACGGTGAGGGAGGAATGGACAGTGATTCGTATTGCGGATAGTTAAGTTTGAAACCCTAAATTCAAAACCATCCGCTATGGTTTAAATAGCCTTTTCAACCCGAAATTGGCCAAGTGTGGTAACTACGGATATCTACCTGAATACATGGTCAATCAGGGACAGGAACTTCAAAGGAGTGAGAAGGCCCTGATTCTTAATGGTTTTCATTCTGCAATAAGATTTTTTTCCTTAAATGAAAACAAGCTTGCTTTCACATATATAATGTATCAAATACTTTCGTTTCAAAGTTTCCCATACTTCATCACTTCGACAAACCACAATTTAGCTATGCGACCTGTCCTATTAAAAACACAGGAAGCTTTTATAATTCATTTTAAATAAAAAAATGTAATGTTATGAAATTAAAACTTTGCAATGTGTTAATCATATTTTTGTACTACTACATTCATTGCATTTAAAACAATTTCCACTTGCGTCTTAAGATAATATTGTATCTTTCGTTCACTCTCAATTTTTGTCTGCTTCTCTCACATACTTCTAAAATAAAGAAAATTAAATTGAATTTTATATAAATTCTAATACTTCTTGAGAAACGAGTCTCATAGTTGTTTTCATTTGCCGAGTTAGATATTTGACAAATACTACGTTTGAAAATTTAAATCAAAATTAAATTAAGCAAAAATAAATAAATAAAAAGTAAAATTAAAAAAATAACCAATTACGCTCATATTCAACTACTCTTTTTCCAGGATCCGTACATTTTTTACAGTGATAATTAAATTATACATTTCGTAAGAATACAGCTGCAGTTACCAGGTCCACAGAATATCGAGCATATATGAGAATTTGTTCATATTTAATGAAGTTCAACTCTAGAAATAACGCAAAAGTATGTAGCAACTTGGTCATATCAGAGATGATATACAGAAGACAGGGAGAAGTGGATTCATGTCTTCCACAAAAGTTGAAGGTAAAAAAAAAAAAACACACTCAACCTGACAGAGTCTTGTTTCCGAACACTTAATCCACCATTATAGAAAATACACTCGGTAAATTGAATATAGAGGAACGTTTGCACCTGTTTTTGCATCTTTACTTGACGAGCATTCAGCTAATATCAGCACTGACGTCAGAGCAATATATTTAAACGTGAAGGTGAGTGTCCTTCGAAGAAATACTGCGCGAAAAAGGTGGGGAGAGAGAGAGAGAGAGTGTGTGTAATAGAGAGATTTTTCATCTACTTCCATGCTTTCAGATGAGGCAAGAAAATGTCGTTGGAGATGCTGGCAAATCTATAAATAACATCATAGCTACTTTGGGATCCAGGAAATGAAGAAAACATGTGGCGTCAAAAGTAAAGAGCTGTGACGCCTGTAAAAGAAAAGATGGACTAAATTGCTTAATCCTTTTTTCGTTTAAACACATTGTAGAAATATATGGGTGTTTGTTTGTTTCTTACATAGATATATATTTATATTGCCTTAAACTTGAATTCAGCTGAAAAAGGTTATGAGTAAATGATAGGATATAGAAAGTATATGTCTGTCTATATCTCTGAGATGAATTATTATGATTATTTACATTATTCGTACTGTTATCCTCATCTGCAGTACTATATTCACAACATTTCGGAAAAAAACTTGTGAATATGGCAATGAAGATGAGGATAACAGTCCGAATAATGTAATGTACATAAGAATATGCTTCGCCAGTATTCCAAATGGGGAGTGTTTGATTTAAATTCAGCATCCTTTTTTGTAAAGCTAAATAAAGATATTATTCTTTTATCCATTTTTTTTATCTCTGTCTTGGTTCCAATATTGGTAAATGCAGGCAATAATCCCCCCCCTGCACAGATATAGAAAACATTCCTACAGAGGCATGCTGGGATTTGCTCTTAGACACTAAAAGCTGAGGATTCTTTGTTTTACAGACACAATTCTGGTTTTTGGCCTCAAAGTCAGAAGGCCTTAAACACGTGACTATATCCCATCAGCATATGAAAACAGCAGTGTCTTACAGTTGTCGGAATTTACCATTCTTTTATAAGATTGTTCATTCCTTGCATTAGAGTATATTAACATTTAATTAGTGATTGGAGCTCAAAATGCCAGTTTATTAAACATCCTGCACCAGATCTATCTATCTATCTATCTATCTATCTATCTATCTATCTATCTATCTATTTTATCTTCCAATATCTATCTATCTATCTATCTATCTATCTATCTATCTATCTATCTATCTATCTATCTATCTATCTATATGTATCTCTCTATAGCTCTATATTCCTACTCCAAGAAGGTATTCTGTGGATACACACATTTGATTAGATCACTGTTTCTTTTTACCCAATATAAAAACCTGCGACAAACTTTTTAGCAGAACAGACAATCTGATCCAACAACGGGTACCAAAAAAAGAACGTGTGTGTGTGTGTATATATATATATATATATATATATATATATATATATATATATATATATATATATATATATATATATATATTATAACCTAATAATATACATACTTATACTTGATGTAAATAATTCTACATACTGTAAGGGATTCTACATTTAATTCTTCATAAAATCAATATAGTAGATGAAAAATTAAAAATTAAAAGTGAAAATATTTCAAATGTAGTTAAAGAAAACGTATTCTAAGCTAAACACCCACCAAATATCTTTAAATAAACAAATAGAAAAAAATGCCGTAAAAATCCAGACGACATGCATTTAACGGATGTTAGATTTCATTGAAAAATACATCCCTATCCCCTACCAAAACGTAACTAATAACTGATACATCAAAATACAGACATGATGAACACGCAGACACCCCTTGTCTAGTGGAAGTGGATTTATCTGTAACCTTGGAAACGTGAATTATGATTTTAACTGTGTCTTTAAAACCCAGTAATTTTAAAAGTTACTCCAAAATTCGCTTGAGGATGAAATGGAACTAATGTCTTTAATTTAATTACAAAATTAAATTCGGAGCTTTTAGCTTCCATTTTTGAAACATGGTTAGAACTGTGTAGCGAAAAAATATTTTAAATCAATTAATTTATAATATTAATGCTCTGTAAATTTACATTGAGCACTATTTTGTAAAAATAAAAACATCTATAAGAACACCGGATTATATATCTTACTGTTCTTTCTTTATATTATATATATATATATATATATATATATATATATATATATATATATATATATATATAGGCACACAGAGGATGCTATTGATAAAATGTCACCTAATTTACGCAAAAATGAAAATAACACGGATATCTCATTTCTTGAAATACTAAAGAGTAAATTTATTCAATAAAATCGCCATTGGCTTCAACCAATGCCTTTAAACGACCTCGGAATCTCCTGCAACTCTTCTGGACCTCCTCCTTTTTTTAATTTGGAGAATACCGCTAAAATGCTTGCCTTCAGTTCATCTTTGGTGACAAAAGGAGTTTTGTTCGTCCCTCGCTCAACGGCGCCCCACACAGTTTGTAGAGTTAGGTGGCCAGGTATAAGGTGTGATATGGTCACAGAAATTGTCTGACAGTCATGATTGGGTCATCCTGATTCTATGCGATGGTGCAGAGTCCTGTCTAGCAGTCACCTCTTGACCCAGGGAATCCTCAGTATCTCTCTCTCTATGTATTTATGTATGTCTTTATTTATTCCTCTATCGATCTATCTGCAGGGATTACCATGTAAATTACGAGGCACATTTTGTCTTTGCAATCTCTAATCACATTGTCAGGGTGATTTGCTTTGATTCTTCTATCTTTATGTATTGTAAACTCCAATAAAATTGTAACAGATCTTATCTCCCTAACCGGTCTTCTTCCTCTTCTTCTTCTTCTTCTTCTTCTTCTTCTTATTATTATTATTATTATTATTATTATTATTTTCTTTGATTTCTGGCGTTTACACATTTCTTTCCAGGTCCCGCCCAGAGACCTAAGGTTAGAAATGGCATCATGACACTTTCCACTGACAAAAAAAAAAAAAAAAAAAAAAATTAAATTACATAGATAAAGCCCTTCGTAAGGTGTGGGCTGTACTTGTCAGAACAATTTTTTGTATCTCCTTGAGGCATGGACTTCCAGAAATCCCTTCAATTAGTCTACTGCAATCTTTTCCAAACAGTCCTAGGGCTCCAACTACAACAGGGATTGTTGATGTTCCCATATGCCACATTTTCGAGATTTCTATTTCAAGGTCCTTGTATTTTGACAACTTTTTATTATTATTATTATTATTATTAATAATATTAATATTTTATTTCCTTTGGTTTCTGGTGTGTACACATTTCTTTCCGGGTTCTGCCAAGAAACCTAAAGTCAGAAATGGCATCAAAAAAGGAAAGAACAATATACATATTTCACATAGGCAAAGTCCTTCGTAAGATGTGGGCTATACACGTGAGAACAATTTTCTTCATATCTTTAAGGCATGGGCTTCCAGGAATCCCTTCAATGAGTCTATTAGAATCTTTTCTAACCAATGCGACGGCTTCAACTATTTTTGAGGTTCCCATGTGCTACATTTTTGAGATTTCGATTTCAAGTTCCTTGTATTTTGATAGCTTTTTGAAGATCTTCAACGATGCATTGCAAGTATCATCAAGGAGATAATTTTTTTGTTTGCGGTCTCTAATAACAATGTCTGGGCGATTACCTTTGGTTTTTCTGTCTGTGTATTGTGTAGTCCATAAAAGTGCTGCAGGTCCAAACTCCGTAACAAGGTCTGGGTGTTTTCTTCTTCTTCTTCTTCTTCTTCTTCTTCTTCTTCTTATTATTATTATTATTATTATTATTATTATTATTATTATTAAAACTCGTTCTATTGATATTGACGTTCTTTTATATTTTCAATTTTTTATCATAAGTGTGTAGTGATTTTCTAAGCCCAGATTAGATGTGGCACAAGGCCGAAAGTATGGAGCACCCAGTCGAACTCACTACTCAGTCGTAATTGATCTAGCAAGACACGCCTTCTAACCATTACACTACGTCGAAGTGCCCTTTTATCATAAGTGTGTATATCTATCTATCTATCTATCTATCTATCTATCTATCTATCTATCTATCTATCAACTACATGTCATTACACGTAACTGTTTTCTCATTGTTGGCTTTACCACGTGTCCAGAAATTCAATTCCTTATTTGCTGATTGCATCCTTTATAGTAGCCGTTGACAATTCGCGGCTCGCAAGCCAAAATGCTGCTCTTTGACCTTTAATATGCGGCTCATGAAAATATGTTGACTGAGATCCATTTTTCATCACAGTTAATATAAAAGTTAAACCCAGTTTTATGATTATTTAGTGTGTATAAATTGGGAGCCCATTGGATTCAAACTTATGTTTAATGTTAATATGTATGTAACAAATATGTCTTGTGGCTCTCAATCATCTGAATTTTAACGAATGTAGCTCTTAATTAACTTTGGCTATCTCTCAATTCGCCGCCAACATTCAGGTTCCGGATTAGAAGCTTCCCGTTTCAACCAAACCATCTCCCATTATCTATTCACTAATGCCATTTGCAAGACAAAATCACAGTGAAAGAAAGTACCGATGGCGGGATTATGTTTAAGGCAGACTTCAAATTGCCAGTAAATGACCCACATACTTGATTACCTGACCTTCATCTACGCAAGATATTCAAGAAGACATGCAGAATATAGTTATCAATCTATTTCGTGACTGGCTTATGTTGCCGTTATAGATTGCTGATATGACTTTTTGCGTTTTGATTTAAGGAGTCAATTTCAAACAATATATAATAACACTTTCAAAACAATGAACGACTTGAAACACTTTTGATTTTTTTCATCAAACTATACTGTTTAACATCTCTAAAGCTGACTCATATAAATCGAACTGTTGTATATAAGCTTAATCTCGGATACTTTTACATCTGCAACAGCCAAATTATGGAAATTTTAGAAGGTATAATGAATGTCTCTCATTTTTAGTAAAAATTGTTTAGAAGAACAATTTCTGCATAATATATTTACATACATACATACATATATATATATATATATATATATATATATATATATATATATTTTATATATATATATATATGTATCGATCTGAGGGTCTCGTCGGGCAATAATAAAGTGTTAATGTGGTCATTTTAAAATTAGCGCCCGACGAGAATGCCAGGTCGAAACCGTGATCGCGTATTTTAATTGACCTTCTGATTTTTAAACTTAAAAGCACTACATGTTATTTTTATTTTGAATTATTTTTTCTCGTGTATTGACGACATTTTAATACTACTGTTCCCTGGTCTGTTTCAACTCTGACCATTAACCTTTATATATATATATATATATATATATATATATATATATATATATATATATATATATATTATGCATTTACATAGAGAAAGGGAGAGAAGAAGAGGGAGAAAGCGAGAAAGAGTGAGAACCGTTATTCTATATGCACTGACGGAAAATTAAATCACAAAATTTAAATCGAAAGAACAGGTTTTCCTTGAAAATCATCATTTAAGTAGATCTTTTTTAACTGATAATTATGTAGGCTCAAGTGTTAACAAATATCGCTGTATCTTTTTAAAGATTAAGACCTGCGCTTACATACAAACTAATGTTATTCTTCCTGTCTTGCTATCTATATTGAATGAAGGGAAGTTGTTTTGGAGAACTTTTGAATTAGAATTTCTTATGTCATTTCTGTATTGTGGTTTATAAATTGTGATATATTATGAGAATAGAGGATTTTACAAGCTATTGGTAGTAAGAAAGGTAATGTTAATTGTAACGACAGCTGTTTCCTTATAAGAAAACATTCGATATTCCTTAACCAAATAGTCAATACGGCTGGCAGTTGAAATTTATAAAAGGTTTCTCTCAAGATTATTTTTCAGTCTCTCAATTTCAATTCCTGTCATCACTCTTTTTAGTATTGTTGGGGGTTTCCTTCCTAATCTTTTATTTCAAGTAATGTAGAACGGCAGCATTTAACTTACATATGCTATCCATTTTAACTGTTGCTGTCGTTGAAAGTCCCCAACTGATATCATTTCTGTTATTCGATGCAGGTTTTGGAATTTGATTGTTTAGCGTCAGCCCACACAATTCGGAGAGGATCCTTCTTCAGCAAGATTTACTCGCTCAAAGCCATTTTAATCATTGTTCTTAGAAAGCTGTTGTATACAGCAAACAACTTAAATATTTCTGAAGTAGTTTAAGGTCATGCATGATATCCAAATAAGGCTCGATCTAAGGAAGCTATTGAATAACAGCAATCGAGATTTAAGGTTAAACTGTAGTAGATTTTGTAGTAACTGGCTGTGTGGGGTCAACACTACCTTTTCTATGTTTAATATCCTTATCCTTTGTTATAATTGATCCATAGACCGAGCTATTTCAAGTGTTTGTTATTTACTAATAGATCCATAGAGCTAGGTATTTGAAGTGTTCGTTTATTTAATAATTCCTTATCCTAATTGTTTATGATGGATTCAGGGCACTTTCCATCACTGTTTGTGTTTCAATTGAAGATGATTACGTCGGTTTTGGAAAGTTTATCCTAAGTCCTATTCCTTGGGGCACTTGTTAATTTCCTGTCAAATATCCTGTTCATAACAACTGTGAAAACCTCATTATCAGCGAACTGGCATCAGGAGAGAAAGCAGGATCCTTGTCTTCTATTGGTAGTTTCTTTTGGAATGTTGTATGGAATTATTAAATGACCAGTACCTACCTCTTTAAATCTGTGTTTGCAAATAGCCTTCGCGTTTTTCAACCTATTTCTAATTTTTGGATATAAATCCAAAATGACGCAGAGTTGCCAATGGGCTTAAAGAATTTTGAAGATTTGACACGCTTTCTACACCCAGATTCCCCAGAAATGCTAGACCTCACGTGGCGAAATGCTAAGCCAACGAGTGGACATGGGTTCCCCTGAATACCTTCCTCCCGCTAACGCCTAGTTTGAATACCATGAGGTCAGTGCTTGTATATTTAAGCGAATAGGAAAAGAAATGCTTTGATACAGTCTACAAAATGGCGTTTACGTTTGAGGGACTGAAGGCAGGGGCGACACGGAAAGCAGTACAAAATATACTTCCATGAACACCAATTATATATTATCTGAAGGTAAATACAACAGAAGGTGTCATCAACCAAATGGCACCAACCGAGAAAACATTACAAATAAATCATTTTTTTTACCGATAATTTAAATAATATAAATTGAGTTAGAAAAACAAAAATATAAGACACACACACACACACACACACACACACACACACACACACACACACACACAGAGAGAGAGAGAGAGAGAGAGAGAGAGAGACACACACACATACACACACACACACACACACACATATATATATATATATATATATAAAAATGAGAGAAAGAAAATATGGAATAAAATTCCACTGATCGTAGCAGTAACTTTTAAAAAAAGTGCTCAATAAAAAGTAGAGCAATATATTATCATTATTTTTATTATAAGAGATTATAATAAAAACATGTTGAAAAAGCTTTCATGGTTGAGTACTTTGATGGTACTTCTTCAGTCGATGGTAAGTAACTCGCGGTATATATATATATATATATATATATATATATATGTGCGTGTGTGTGTGTGTGTGCATGTGTGTGTCTATAGCTAAAGAGAGAAAAATAAATGCAAGAAAGATAACTATAATCTATGCAAAATCAGTAAAATAATTCATATTTAAAATGGGGATTGACAAAATTGAGATTTGAGAAGAAATGATCAAAGAGAAGCCACTGAAAAAAATAAAATGTCAATTGATAAAATATTTATAACATTTTAATTCTCAGTAAAAAAAAAAATGACGCCTTAAAGATTTTTATTTCCTGGAAAGATTGGCTATTTCCGAAAAGGAAAAGACAATGAACAATTGCATGCGAATGATTTCACTAAAAAGTTGAATTATGGAAGCGAATACGAAGATACTCGATCCGAGAAGTAAATTTTATTCAGTCTGAAGTATCCTCAAGGGATCAAGTTTGAAATACTGATCATCAAGAAATGTATTTAACATTAAAAAATCGTGAAATTAGATATCAAGTAGAATTAAATTTTAATCCGAGGGTACATTAATCAAACTTTTATGATGCAAAAAAAGAAAGATGAAAAAGTTTCAGGAAAAACATTGAATATTAACCAAAAGATTCCATTAATTTGAGACAATAATCAAAGGGTGAAGAGTACATTGAAAGAAACGTTCTGATATAAATTTTGTCATTCAATTACCCAATATTTTAGTGATATATATATATATATATATATATATATATATATATATATATATATATATATATATATATATATATGTGTGTTTGGGAATGCTTATGGATAATTCAAGGGAGAATATAATCCAGAGAGCTCAAATGTTAAGACAGAGCAAAGCAAATATTAATTATATTGAAAAAAAGACATCTTTAAGGGCTTATTGTGATTACAATTTATTTACTTAGAATCGAAATTCGATTCTTATTCCTCAGATAAATATTTTCATACAATTTTCATAAATTTTTATGAAAATGTTAACCTGAGGAATTAGAATCGGATTGTCTTTTCTTAATATATACATACATACATACATATATATATATATATATATATATATATATATATATATATATATATATATATATATATATATATATATTAAAATGGTGGTACTCGTTTGGAAAAAAAACCTCGAATAGCTCAACTTGCAGTAGAATAAATCGGGATCTGAGGAAAAATGGGGAATAAAAAAAGAAAGAACTAAGAACATTAAACCAAAGCGAAAACAATCGTTCAGTGTTTAAGCTTCAAGTTCAAAGAAAAAAAAACAAGTAAAAAAAACAACTACATAAAGTGCTCAATACACTAAGAAGAGCAAAACCTAAGATAATCCTAAGGAGCCTACCTAGGTTTCACGTAAACTGATATTCAGGGCAAAGCCAGCTGAAAGGGAAAATTATGGAACAGTATTTATTGCAAATCCAAAAATAACCATGACCTGTCAAAAAAAAAAAAAAATAGTAAATAAGACAAACAAATGTGGGTATGTACTTTATTGAACATCCGACAAAAAATATTCTTTCTTTCTTTCAATCTTTTCTTTCTCCGGATCTTTCTTTCTTTCTTTCTTTCTCCGGATCTTTCTTTCTGTCCTGCAAATTTTCGTATACTTATTTTGATATTTTCATTTCTTGAAAATTCAATAGGCTTCTTATATATATATATATATATATATATATATATATATATATATATATATATATATATATATATAATATTCTCTAATAAAATATGAGAATAGGAATCGGGAAACCTTTTTGAGCAGCCACAACAAAATATCGACTAGAAAATTGAGACAGCTATCGAAGATTGAATCGGCCGGAACTTTCTGTTATAAACAATTTATTTTCCTCGTCTATAATGCTATATAAATACATGAATATTTATCTAAAGTTAAACAGGGTGATGAAAAATATCAAAACAACTGTATTAGCTTCAACAAAGTAGTAAAGGAGTGTGAGAATAAACGATTAACCATCAGTTGTAACAAGACAAAATAAGTCTTCATATAATTCCCCATGTCGTCTTTTCACCTGATGAGGTTTTCTGATTGGTATAAAGAATAAATCGAAAGGAGTCACGTTTCTGAATTACACCCTTTGAACAATAAAGAACATTTTCTGAAATCATATTTTCTGCTACATTCTTAGAATATATACGATCGTATTTGTATCTTGTTTTTTTCCCCTTTTTATAGAGTTGATTAATAAAAAAGATGGTACAGAATCAACTTCAGAATGTACGGTGAAAAAGACAATGCAAAAAAGATGTGTGTGTGTGTGTGTGTGTGCCGTTAACATTTAAAAGACTGATATGTTGATAGAACGCGGGTCGTAGAAACGATTTCGCTGTTGATATAGTCGAGAAGCGAACAAGCTGTCATCAGCAATGTCGTTAATTTCATCCAGTATCATTATTTGTTGACGTGATGCAAGATCGGAGCTGGTAGAGAAAGCAAAAGTGCAACACAGTTATTGTTTAATTTTCTTCTTTTTTATGACTTGGAGATGAGAAGACTATTTAGCTTTTTTGTTGTTTTGTTCTTTTTGTTTTTTTACCCCACATGTTCTGTGTATAAATATTAAATTTGTTTATTCGTTCCGGGGTTATATACTTTTTTTCCGACATTTTCTGTCTTGTTTTCGTTTGTACTACTTTTTATTTTCCTAACAATATTATGTCACGTGATTTTTCTCTGAATTATTACTTGAATCGTACACTTATTTTGATATTCTCATTTCTTGAAAATTCTATAGGTTCTTTTTTCCGTTTTCTCTTTTCGTCTTTTTTCTTTCTTTCTTTCTTTCTTTCTTTCTTTCTTTCTTTCTTTATTTATTTATTTCTCAGCAATTTATTATATCGTATATTTCAGGTATTCTCATTTCGCTCCTATTTTCTCTTTCTTTCTTTCAATCTTTCTTTCTCTGGGTCTTTCTTTCTTTCTTTTTTTCTTTCTTTTTTCTTTCTTTCTTTCTTTCTTTCTTTCTTTCTTTCATTCTTTCTTTCTTTTTCTTTCTTCCTGTCTTCCAATTTTTTTTTCCTTCAACCTTTAATTCTTTCTCAGCGATTTTTTATATTGTATTTTTCAGATATTCTTTTTGTGCTTTTTTTCTCTTTCTTTCTTTTTTTTCTTTCTTCCTAACTTTTTATTTTCCTTTTTATTTCTTACACATTTTTTATTTGTTTTCTATATTTTACTGACATATTTTTTTTTTAATGTAGCTTTTTATTACATATTCTTTGCTTTTCTTTCTTTTTTTTTTTTTTCTTTTTCGTTTTCTTTCTTCATTTTTCTTTTTTTTTTTTTTTCTTCCTTTCTTTCATTCGTTCCTTCTTTTTTTCCTTTTATTATATTTCACAAGCTTATCTATTATATTTTATTTCTTTCTTTCTAGTTTTTTTATTTTTCTGTATTTTTCAGTTTGGTTTTCTTT